>JAPDSC010085030.1:93314-157460 GCA_026290005.1 Latrodectus geometricus | reverse complement strand
ACTTATAAATAAGTTTAATAAGTCAAACCAAAACTTTTACTTTTACTTTTGATGATTAAATAATACTTATAAATAAGTTTAATAAGTCAAACCAAAACTTTTACTTTTTTCATCAGAAATTGCATATCTTATTCTAATGTTTCTTTTTGCGAATCAATGCAAATAAATTTATATAAATTTATCTTAAACTAGAAATATAACAGAAGATAAATTTTACAAATATCATTCCTTATCATTCATTACAAATAGTTTCAAATGGAAACTATCATTCTTAAGAAACCAAGGTAAACTTATTGAAAAACCACATAAATTTCTGTGAATGTTTTAAACATTTTGCAAGTTTTACTAAAGTAACTGACAACAATTCCATTGAAATATTTATTTTTAAACTTTGGTTAGTAATATTTTACTCCAGTTAAGATTTTGTAATGAATGATGGAAAGAGGCAGAAAATATCTGAGCTTCGAAACTATTTGTGAGCGAGTTTTGTAAAACAAACGACTTTGCCATCAGGTTTAGTCATAAATTCGAAATGTACGTTTTCCAATTTTCTCTCCCACCACCACGAGGAAAATAAAAGACAAAAACAAAAACACTAGAAGCCAATGTGCAAATTTAGAGCTGTTTGCAAGGAGAGGGTGGTGGAGAGTTGACTATTTATCTCAATTACCACACTCCCCCTTTCTGTTTATTGGCAAACTGTCCGTACTTTCGCCTTTCCCCAAAATGCCGGGCGTTTTGTTGAGGGTCCTGTCACCATGGAGACCGATGCCCACCTAAACAGGTGCTTTTTCTCAGTCAGGTGTTTCTGTCAATTCACTCAATATGGGAAAAAAAGAACTCCTTTTCAAAAAACCGGTGTCCCCGTAGTCATGACGATAGTTCTGAGGGGTGGAGTAGGGGACCTGCACGACATACACGGCACGATATTTCAGTTTTACGGAGTCAAGCAAGGGACCGACTCGAGTTTTGAAAGATAGAGGGGTGAAGAAGGGGACAGTACTGCTCACATATTAATAGCTTCGTTTAGTAGGACTTGCGTAAGCTGCTCCCTTTTACAGCCGTGCTGGGAGGGTAGGCGATGCGAACGTTTTGTCTTCTCCGACACCCCCCCCCCTTCGGGGTTGCTGATGATGACTTGAACCAAATTAGCCGCGCAAACAATAAGGGGAACAGTCCACCTGTTCGTCAATTTGGGAAGAGAACGCGCGACAAGTTCGCGGTGGCGGACAGAACTTTTTTTTTTGTTTGCTTCCTTTTCGCTCACTACCTGCAGTTTTAATTTTTGCTTTTGTTTTTTGTTGCGTTCAAAGTTTGGTTGCAGTGTGGAATGTTATTATTTATTTTTTTCCTTCATGGCAAACCTCTGCTGTATAACGTGATGCATGTTTGCATGAAGCCTGATGAAATAAAAAAAAACGAGTGACTCAAGCATGCGAACCCGCCTTTTAATTTCGAAAGAAATGACTTACTGCACGTCAGTTTCCAGTTTAACCCAGAATTCCCCTCGCCTTAAACTGCACTCAAATTATTATTTGTATTATCGGGAGGTGCAACTGTTAGGAATAATGAAATGAAGTAATTACTCATACGCAGAAATTAAACAAACATATATGTTAAGCAATTCCGGAGAAAAGTACAACTTTGTAATATCAGTTTTTTTTCTTTGAATTCATTAAGTGTTTGTAAAAAATAATCAAATTCTCATAACAAGATATTTAATCTACGTATTTTAATGATAGCAATATTTGTACGTGATCACTTTTTCAATAAAATTAAATGTATATTTTTAAACTGCTCTAGTTCACATTATTCTTAATGACCACTATAGTTGCTGTGATTTCGAAAATTGATATAAAAGTGTAGAAAACTTCGATAAATATGTGAAAATATAGTTATTAAATGAAATCTTAAATTATTTAACTCGTCATGGGATTCTAAAAAAATCTTAATATAAATAAATTTAATATTGAATAGGGGACAGATAATTGTAAAGTACTTTTGAATATTCACCGAGTTATGTCCTCCGAGACATCTTTCCATATGTAAAGGGTTTTAATCGTGTGTCATCAGGCAGAAAACCACAAAACAATACCAAGCCTCTAATATTCAGCACTTGAGGTATTGAACCTAGGAACTTCCTTTCTAAGGAACGTAACTCTGCCATTTGGTTATGGGGAATCGAATACTTATAAATAAAAAAATTAAATCTAAAAAATTTTTCTTACAAAAGCTATTTACAAGCTAATCTTTAACACCAACATATTCCAAATTGGTCAATGCTTATTTTAAAATCCTAATTCAAACCAACTATCATGTGCTTTTATTTAGTGAGTTCTATATATTTGAATATCGAAATAATTTTAAATCTTGTAAACATTTTATAAAACTAACATGGAATAATATTTCTACAACCAACTGAATTTTGTAAAAATGAATTGTGTATTAATATTTCTACAACCAACTGAATTTTGTAAAAAAGAACACCACAAACATTTTCAAATATTTTTAGAAGAACAATTTTTAATAGATTCTATTATAATTTATTTAAAAAATAAACTAAAAACAATATTAAGTCAAACGAAAAAACAGGTGATAAATTTGTAATATATGCCCCTTTTTACAAAACAGTATTTTTTAGTATTTTTGCAAAGATAAACATCTTCTTTGATTGGGATGCTTCAAAGTATAAGCATATTGCTTTAAAATTCGTATACCAACTATAGTTTACTTTTAAAGATATGACTATAAAGAATGTTGTCTATAAAGTAAGAATAATTCAATACTCTCTCTACAGGGTATGTGCTATACCTCTCTGTAGACCAATAGCGCTTGTATTAGGAATTTTAGAAATAAAGCCTTCAGAATATGCATGCGGGCTAAATCTCAATACAAGAGTAAAAACGACCGCCTAAAAAATATAAAACCACCCTGTCCCGCCCAATTGTAGTCCGTGGTCCAGATGGCATCTCCGTGTCTCACAATTACCAAGGACCATTACGGAATAAGGGATAGCCTCGAACCCCAATTCGTCCTTCATTTGAATAAGACGCGCTTTCCTTATTTTTCTTGCCATGGCGGGGAGAGAGGCGGTAGAGAAGCTTAGCTTTTCAATCTCAAGATTTAAGCAATAATGGTTCTTTTATTCAAAAGTTCAGCCTCACCGGAGAGCCTAATGGGGAAAGGCCTAATGCAGTGCCGAGGCTTTGCCGGAAATATAAAATAGAGGCAATAACGGTTTGTCCTCGTAGTTTTGTTGTCTGGCTAGAATAAATCTTTAAGTGTCCTTTATATCTATGGAAAATGGTTTTTAAGGTAGGAGTTGGTAGTTTAATTTCTCTAGTTTCCTTTTTAGGAAGTAATCTTCCGGATGATAATACTGGAGGAGTGACGTCAAAGTGGAAGATTTTTAGATTTGCAATGCTCTACAACATATGGAAGAAATTGAATGAATTGTTTCTTTCAATTTGAACATACATGTCTCACTAGGGCATTCAATTCTCTGAAGAATAAAGAGAATATATTAGGAAGACAGCTAAGCTTCGTTAATAAATAAAAATTAGACGTTTAAACTTTATTGATATGATCTAAGAGGAAAAACTTAGTTTTTAAATTTTGTGTTTCGAAACTCCTTGATTAAAAAAAATCACGATAGAATGCAAACAAAACAGAGAAAAGAGTTTCTTAGTTTAACTTCTTAAAAGCACAAACATTCATATATCTAGAAATTATTTAATTGTATAAGAAATATATTATCTTAAGCAATCCACAATAAGATTGAACATCAAGTATTTCAAAACCATTATATTTTCAAATTCTGAGATTATCTATAAACTTTTTGTTATAGTCAAGTATTTATTACTCCTAACTTTTGAATAATTTTATTTCATTTCAACGAATAGATAACTTTTTCAAAAATGATGGTCATTCATTGAAAATGATAGCATAACGAAAAATTTCTTTTGTATGACTAATAAGTATCTATATTTTTCTTATTTTCACTCAAAAATTTAGGATTCTAAATAGAAGAAATGCACGGATTCAAGCTGGTTAGTTATAAAATTCTATAGATTCTATTAAAAGTATAAAAAAAGTTCCATTAAAAGCTATATTTTTATTTAAGAGGATTTAATAATAACTTTAACTAGCGGTTTCTTATTTTCTAAGTGACAGCTGATAATAAACTTCTTCTTCGAAATTTTTTTCCCTAAAATGTAAAATAATTCTGATCGAAAAATTAAGTTGATTTATTTAAGGAATAAATTTGATTAATAATATTTTCAAGTTATTATATTCTCGAAAATAAAGAACTATATTGACAAAATTCTTGTAAAATCATTTGTAATATTATTTTGAAATGCAAAAATAGAATTATATGCTATGAACTTCAAATAAAATGTTTTACAACAAATGTTTATTAAATTACTTTAAAATCATATGGATTAATATCACTTGATTGAATAGCACTCCATTGCTATTCCATCAAGTAATATTTATCATTTGATATCCTCGATTTTTAAATGCATTAAAATAGTAAATGGAAATGAAATTTTCCCCTTGTTTACTGTAAAACAGTTTTCTTTGCATTCATTTCACGCAGGCAGAGAAGCAATTTCTTTATTTGCATTTGAGTACAAGTAATAATATAAACAAATCTGATTTTAGAGGAAGAAAGTAATATTTCCACTAATGATGCACTTAACTTTTATCCGTTTTCAAATTAAGTAAAAAGATTATCTCAATAGAGGGAACTCTTTATCACAAATCACAAAACAAATAAAAATTATGCAAGTCCCATCTTTTATTTATATCTATTTTTTTTACGTTAATACATTAAGAAAATTTTAATTTATAAGAAATTTATTATCTTGCATGTTTATAGAAAGAAAAAATTAGTTTTTTGCGTATTGGGCTTATTTTTGCAATTTATCCTTGTTAGAAACAATACTAGCGCGAAAAACATCTGATATGAGTTTCAATTTATTGTTTATTATCAAATTTTCAGCCATAAATTGAGCTATAAATGATGTATGTGATGCAATTTTATAGAAATTATTAAAAGACTATCAGAAAGGTGTTGAATTGATGAAATCCAATTAAAATTAAAGTTCAAATTTTTGTATAAAAAGCTTTTTAGTGAAAATTTGAATTGACAGGTATTAGTAACTTTTTTAATGCACGAAAAGGGGAGCAGATAAAGGCTTCTTTTATTTTTTTAAACTAATTTTTTCCTCATTTTTGAGTATTTCCCTCAAAAAGAGCTTATTATTTTTCTCAAAAATGGCCTGATATATTCTGTATATATTCAGTATATATTCCCCAGAGTATTTCCCTCAAAAACAACAAAGCATTTACCTAAGAAATGATTCATTAAAAAGTCACGAATCATTTCGAATATAACTGTAACTTTCTCCACCACGAGTTCCATTTAAATATAAGAACATATCCGCCATAATATAGAAAGAGCTCTGAAGCCTCAATGATTTACTTGGAAAAGTCATTTTACTTGTGACCGAGAAGTGACGGGTTCTATACCTAACTTAGTTAAAAATTCGACTTGTTCATTAACAACGACCAGGACATGTGAAATAAGACGTGGTCATACTGTTCATTGACTGGTAGAGAGTGCAATGGAAAACAGGTATCAATCTTGTTAATCGATAGTGATTCAAACGTACGAAGCGATTGGTTATTTTGGGGTATTTCAGTTGACTGAAATACATGATTTGATACCCACCCATATGGATTTTCATTTTTATCGAAAAATTTATTTACTTTTCAGGACACCAGAGATAGGTTGATTCACTTGGCAAATTTCTTCATTTTATACAAATTTCGATGCTTTTAAAAAATTATGTTTTTTCTTTCAAATCTGAGTTTATGGTACAGGCTCTGGAATACAACATAAATCAAGGCAGAATCAGCCAGAAAAGATCATGCCAGGCCTAAAAATAGAATCAAAAATTTTACAAAGGGATACAACTCACGGTTACAGATCCAGAAATCCAGTTCACGATGATGACATACAAGGTTAAAAGAAAAAAATAAAGCCAATCATTTCGTTCTTTTTCGATATATAACCTCCTTAGATAAACACTGTAGCCATCTTCTCAGGACAAAAATATTCCGACGAATTGCTTCCAGTGAGACTGAAAGTGAATGGGGAGGTTGTTTTTGAGGGGAGGGGGAAGTAGTTTATATGGGGCGGGTCATTGACTTGGAGATGAGGCGAAACAGTCTGCTGAGTTGAAGTATACTTCTCGTCTTTCAGATGAAGTTTCATACCGAGAAAGAGCCAACTTAAATAGAAATCTCTAAGGGCGCTTAAGAATCATAACAGGTGGATGTAAAAGAGGAAAAAGGTTTATTAAGTTTACTTGGATCTTGCTGATAACAGGATTTGGATATTATCTCTTTTTGTTTCAATTTAATCTATTAAATTATACGTTTTTTAAAAAAAGTTTAGCTTCCATATATTGTATAAATCAGTTATTTTCAGGGAAAATTATTTTATACATTGATGCATTCTGAAATACATTTTAAAAAAATAAGAAATTTTTTCTAAAGGAAAATTTTAAATAATATTAAAATAATTAAAAAACATTTTTAATATTATTTATATAATGCATTTGGAATGTATAGTTTTAATAACTCAAATTAACGCAAGAATTTGAGTGTGAAAATCCCATATTGTTTGTATTTATGATCAGATGTAGTGCAGAAAAGCTGAAAATCATGAACCACACCACGAATGATGTAATGAAAATCCTTGACTAATATTACTGTAACATATCAGAGAATTCAGCTGTAGCAATTGAATTAATAGTAATATTTTATGTATACGATTTAATTCGTAATACACTTTGTAGATTTTTAAAAAAGTTATTATTTAATGAAATACAAACTTAAGGTTTGTATCTCATTAAATATCTTAAGGTTAATTTTGACAAATTTTAGAAAATTTGTAAATTGAGTGTAATTTTGAGCAGTAATTTGGAATATCATTATCAAGCAGTATTTTTATGTAAAGAGAGTGTTGAAGTTTTTATTACAAAATATCCTAGACTATTGACTGAAACGTAATTATATTACAAATTATACAATCAATAAAAACAAAATATTTAACAAGAAATATAAAAGAAAATTTTAAAAAAAGTTGCAAAAAAAAAAAAAAAAAATACGCATGTTTATAAAATGTATATATAATCATAAATTTCTAAAATGTTTTATTTTTAAATTTGATTTTTTATGTTAATTTGCTAAAAATAAGAAGTCAAATGATTTTTTTCCAATCTAATTCCTTTGTAAAGTTCAAATAAAAAATTTAATTTTATAAAATGCTGGCCGAAAACTATTTTGGTCATATATTTCACTCTATTCTGACGATGATATTGGCAGAAATTTTTTTGTTTCCAGAGATTGCTTAAAGTTTAAACTTTTTTCGAACTTAAAAAAATTAACTCTTTCCCTGATGAAAAAACGAACACCTCCCTAATTAATCTCTTCACTTAATGTGTGCGTAAGTGATATAATTAATGGGATTAAAACACCACAGAAGTTTACTCAACTTTTTTCATGCAGTGCTCGTCGGTTGGCCGATAGTTTTTCCTATAATCTGAGCGATATCGACACCGCATTGTAATTAATCCCAACACAAACTGCGATTAATCGCTATCAGAGCTGAGGTTATCGTCTGCAAACAATTGCTGTCATTGTGTGAGGAATCTATCAACACTGCCTCACACGGACCAGCAGACGAAGTGTTGGTATCGATGTGCGGGGGGAGGGAATTGAAGTGTTCCCCTCCCCCTGAAAGGTTTCCGATAACCTCTAACATCTTTGTTAAAATGAAGGATTTTGGTCAATGGAAATCAATCGCAAAGTAGGTAAGAGTGACACTGTGTAAGCGGGATAAAATGAAATATGAAACACATGAAAAATGCGACTATCACTTTTGAAACTAAGTTTTAAACCTGTAAAAGTAGTTAAATATGAAACTTATATTATATTTCACAATATATTGATACTAAATCCAATTTTAAGTCATGTTTTTTTTTCTCTATTCAGCAATAATATTCGATTGTTTTGCTTTGTTTTTTCACGAAGTGAATTTGTTTTCTGTTCTAGGAAGTGAGGATTATTCTCTTAGTTCTCACAAAAATATTTATTTCGTGATAAAAATCACATTTAGGAAAAATTAATTATTGAAAATGTATGTAATAAAAATTATTTGAAATTCATCTAATGAAATACAAAAATTTTTCGAGCGTAAAAAAATAAATAAAAAAATTTTTTTTTATCGTATTTCATTTTATAGATTAGTTTCATATTAACTGAACTGAAACTCGTTCTTATATATAAATCTGCTGTTGTATTTTTTGTAAACACAGCAGATTTGCTTAGTTATGTTCTATATGTTCTTTTATGTATAGATTAAGTTTTACAGGATTTAGTATAAGTTAATTATTTTTTGTAAAATTAAAGCTTAATTGTTTTAATTTTTCCAAACATACATATGTAATATAAACGCTAATTCCTCATTCTTAACTGTGTCTAGATAGGAAAAATGAACAAGGACTTATTTCTGTAACTTTTTCAAGCATCAGTTTCATAAAAATTTAATTATTTTTATAAATATAAAATGTGTGTGTAACTTAGACGATACTGTAAAACTCTAATCTGATTAGTTTCAAGCCGTTCTTGGAAAAAAAAAAAAGATTTTAGAACTGAATTCTTAGTTATTTTTTTCACTGTACTTCAAATTTTTAAATTTTATGAATTTGGTTAAATTTTACTTCCTTTATTTAGCAATAATGATAATTATAAAATAATATACTTTCTTTTACTAGAGATACTTTAAAAAATGAGCCGTTAAAGAAAAATTCCTAAAATCTACGGATATTTCCTTTTATGAAAGCCGGTGGCGTAGTGGTATCGCTTAGTGTCCCAAGCCGCAGGTTCGATCCTCGATCTGGGTAAGGCTGATTCAGTCCTTCATTCCTTCAGTGGGGTAGTTAAAATCTGTACCAAATATGTCTGGGAATCAACTACTGGGGCTTTCTTGTTTGGTTGATCGCCTTAACTAGGACATATGTTTCGATCTACAAACCCGTCGATCAAGAGAACTGATATGGAATCTGTAAACTCTGATCCATCGGGACTGTCATGCCACTCTAAGTATTTTATTTTATTTACTGAATAATAGAATCGGGAATAGCTTTTGCCATCTAAATAGGCAACCTTAAATCTCACATTAAATAAAAAACATGGATGAAAATATGAGTGGAAATTATGAGTTAACTAAAGATTTAGAACTTTTATTTTAATTAATAATTTGAATAATTATCATATTCTATATGCAAGAAAATTAGTATTTAGCTTACTATCAAAACGAGATTTTTAGCAAACAAATATGCTATCGTTATCTTTTTCACAAATAATTTTATAATTACTTATTAATAATTTGAGCGTATAACGAGTGATAAATCAAATGCTCAAGGCCATGCTGTTGACAACGAGCGAACGTAGAAATTTAGCACTTCAGCACGGGTTGTGTTCATGCCGGAAACTATGCAGCTGTTTTGTTGAATAAAAAGGGAAACTTTGTTACGTGATGTAATTGATCTCATTCAGAGATCTCACCTGCCTTCTCCACCCACGCAAACAGAGGGTGATGTTCCATGGGTGCATATTCCCTTCCACCTTCCATGGGCATTACGCCTCATTGATAATAGTAATTGACTCAAGTATATTACCATATGACACTAGACACAGAATGCACGCGCTATAACACTGTTTCTAAAGGAGTAGAAAATGTCAACTGTCGTTTGTCTGCGACTGTGAAACTGAATTCTTTGTTAATTCATCTCACCATCTGTCATAATATGTTTTAAAAAAGTAACAAATAAAAAGAGGAATATGAAAACATGGATACATTTTATAGCTCCAAAATGTGGAAGGTAATATCTCAAAACATAAGATTAAATAAATATAGATTTAGAAAATATTGTTTGAATTATATATTAAGCAACAAATATTTGCTCTGAAATATTTTAAGAGAACAATGACTCATTTAAAAATTCTGTTCGATTTTAATAAGCACTGAGTAGATTTTTTAAAATGATTATTTTACTGTGAAACAATTTGCCAAATAAAAATATAGAATCACACAATTTTATATAAATTATATTTTTAATTATTATTATATAAAGTAAGATTTTTCTCTCAAAATTTAATTTAAAATCAGGGGTAGGAATTTAGTCCTAAATTAATACACATTTCTAATTTATAAAATCTTTAAGCAAATATTTACATCAACATATATTGAGTTAAATGCATGACCAGTTACATTTTTTAAAGAATTTTTTGCATTGAATAGTAGAAACTTAAATCAAGATGTTGTTTTTTTCAAGCTTAAAGCATAAGAGAGCTATGCTTCATTTCAAAACTTTGAATACAGTGTTTATTATTAATTTAACCAGTAATTAACGCTGATTTGAACTCTATGTAAAGAGCAACTTATTCCGCTATGTAATTAATTAAATCACTTTAAGCCAGACTTGAATTTTATTTACTTTACAAATGGATGTGTGTAGTTTCTTCACCTTGAGTTATTTGGATAGATGAGTAATTGTTTGGGATAGAAAAAATATTTACGGCATTTCAATTTTTAAAAGCGTTCTGTTTTTGCACATTGAAGCGAGTGCGTGTATTCGTATTAATCAAAACCCCAAGAATATGAAATTTAATGGAATGGGGATGAAAGAATTTACGAATACCCTATTTAGTAACTTTTTCAACGTAAAAAATATTAAATTCGATATTTTTTCCAAGAATTTTTTGTTTCCGAAAGTTAGGTACACGTTTTCCATTGGAAGCTAGCTACTGCTACTTTCATATAAAATAGTAAAAAAGTTACATTTGTTGTAAATTCTAATCTTGTTTACTATGTAATATAAACAAAAATAAATATGATTTTATATTAAATAGTACAATGTGCTATTTTATTAGAAAAAAGTCTTGAATTATTAAGTTATATCTTTTTAGATCAACAATTATATTTTATACATTTAAGTACTTCATAAAATACAATTAGTTAAAATTTAAATGACAGCAGTGTTTTCAGTTTTTCTCTTTAGAATGGACATTATACGAAGTTGTCAGGAAAAATTTTCCATTCTCCTCGAGTGCATGACCTGCACATATGTTAACACCCTTTGTCTTTTTTTTTTTTTATTATTATAGTAAATCTAAAGCCGTAACGGTCTGGTAATTTTTTTCCATGTGGTTTTCACCGGACGCAGATGCGGCTGTTATGCAACTTTCTATATTATATTACAGTCAATGTTATAACCTTATTAGATCATTGTGCTAAAAAAGTAATATGTTGCTTAATTTTCGCTACGCAAAAATGAGATACATGTTTTAAACTTTACTAAAGAGCTTTTGATTTGATAAAATATTTTTTACTTTTGAGAATAAACGAAATATAGATGCACACGATAAGAAAATATAGATTGCGTTATGACAATACATATTTGGGTAAAATGTGTGTAATATGCATTTTTTAAAATTAAGGAAAAAGTTAAACAGATTTTGAAAGTTCAGAAAAAAAGGAAACCAGAGCCAAGAAATGCTGTCCAACTGCCCAAAAATTGAGTGACTGTTGTAGTGATATTTGAATTCCTAATTTAGAACTAAATTCGAAATTAAATAAAAATCTTTGACTCATAATTTTGAAAACGAATAATTGAAATGCAAGTAAAATTCCTTACTTTAATCTATTTGACATTACTCTTATTTGGTCAAACATAATTTATAACTACATTTTTTAAGCTAATAATTCAAAGCTAAAACTCAAATTGGAGATTCTATTCCAATGCATAAAAATTGCAAATTCCAAAGTCAAAGTAAGCTTATTAAGATGAAAACTTTAGTAAAATAATCCAAAAACAAATTAAGGAAATAAATAGAAAGACTTTTTTTAATAATGTAATTCAAATAAGACAAAATAATATAATTGTGTGTGATTGACATGAATATGCATGTTAAGCTGTACTCACATAGTTTTAAATTCATTATTTTTTTTAGATAATTTAGCATTGATTTGAACGTTATTTGTTTTATATGTACCAAATACAATAAAAAATGCGCTATTATAAAATAAAAATTTTTTATGAAAGTGCACTTTATATTAACATCATCTGTCATGCATTATAGTACTTGCCAAATTTCTAAATCGAAACTGGTTAGTTAGTTGAGTACAGATGAAACAGCGTAAGAATTTTTAAAATTGTAAGAAAATTAAATTAAGATAACATTTTTAATTCTTATATTTATAATAATAAAACAAAAAACAGTTCTTATATTTTTGTCACTAACGACATCAATATTTTTTTGCATAAACATGATAACTTTCGAATTCCTAATTTCAATTCAACTATATATACTTATTTATTGAACTTGCAAAATTGTACAGTAAACATCCGGAATAATCTAGAAAGTTATAATGTAACTAAGATTTACCTTGAGACAAATTTTTAAAATTAGGCAAAAGCAGGGATTCAAATAAAATATGCCACAATATCAATTTATAAATGGACGATTGAGACTAAGACAAATTAAGAAGTCAGTACAACAATTGTAAAACGTAAAAATTGACACTATTTTAATTATACAATACTCTTAATTTGTTTTTAAACTAAGTCTTCCTTTTTTACAACAAATAACCGTAAAAATGTTAAAATTGAAAAGTTTGCACATGGACCGTACCGTATTGGCAATGGACTTACGGTTACAAACTGTTATGAATGTAGCATCCTCAGTTTAGTAATAACATCAATGTTATATTATTATCACGTGGTTAGTCATCGAAATATAGTTCCACGATTAGATTATTTTCTGAAATATTCCCCTGAACTATTCTTTTAAGCATTTTATCTGATAATTCATATAATACTTAAATTTTTCCTTTCAGTTTTATACACATTTAGTTAATAGTATGTTCATATTTTCTTTATACTCAAAATTTCATTGAATATGAAAAAAATATCGGTCACTATAGTTTATTTTTATTTCTTTGGGTTTCACACACACACATATAGATCGCACACTACTTCCTCTTCACTCTGTGTAGTGTAAGTAAAATATTTGCGGATGAACAGCCCGCAACTCAAACGTGGCGCTACGAAATCCAAACACGTGGGATTCTTCTCAACACAACAATGATAGAAAACATCAAAAGCACAAACTAACAGCATCAACAACCGTTTTGTTCCCCTAATTGCTTCAATTTAGAGGAAATCAGCTCTAAATCCACGTTCATCTCCCCATCCCCAAGTTTTCAATCACTTCCCACCCAGAGAGGAACACAGCTCCTGCAAGTCCAGAAAGAAAAGTTTCCTTTTACTTCTCTGCGCCACCCTTCTATAAGTGGATTATTCTTTGGAGGAGAACGTTGGTGTGTTCCTCCGAGAAGAACATAGCTTCTAATTGTCCTTTTCTACCCCCTCACTTCAAATAGCTTCCTAAAGGTAGGTTTGCCAACTACTTCTCTTAACATACGAGTTTTCGCCTGTCATGTTTACCAAATCGTTGCCGTGCTTCACAAGTCGTGGAATTTTTGCTTACCATTCGATGGTTAATCCTTACAAAATCAGAAAAGCATCCCACTTGATCGTTGTCGACAAGCGGACTCCATTTTTTACGATTCGGACTACTTCCTGATTTCACAGCTATAAATAAAGTGGACAGATTTCGATTCCTTATAAGACCGTCTATGTTATTTCTTTGTTTTTGGGAAGCAATGACTTTCTCCTGGAGATAGATTCTTACATTTTATTTGGAACTTGAACCAATACTGACTATTAATTTAATCGTGATATGCTATTTGTATTGTAAAAGGAACTTTAAAATTGATTCGGTATTTTCATTTAGGCATTTTTTTATGAATGCTACGAATTAATATTAATAAATCAAGTAACATTCATTTAACTAAAATATGCTTTTAATGACAGTATCATAACTTATCCAATCATGAAATAAAATATAAATTAGAATTATTTGTCCTAAGTTATAGTAATAATTTTCTTTTATATACCTAACTATAGTACTCTAAATACTCTATCAAAGCACAAGCCATACATTTTATGCACAACCATAAATATAAATTTGATATACCTTAAAAAATCTTATGCTCAATATTATCTACAAATTATGTGCATTTACCTTTTAAAATTGTCCTCTTTTTAACTATTTTTAGTTGAATATAGCAACATTATTTAAATCAAATTGCTTTATAATCTAAATTAATTTTCATTCAAAAGGGATTGCTGATTAGAAATTACACTTATCTTCTTATCTTAAGGACATCAGTGTACAACTTACGATAATTGTTTAAATTATGGAAAAACATCAATATTTAAGAGTATGATATGCTGGTATAGTTTTCAATCACTGACTTCCAAAGTTTAAAATTTTTGTAACAAATAACAAAAAGTAAATGAATGTGAAGTAAACAGTTTTCACGATCTTCAAATTAAAACTTGAATCGTGTTATTTGTGTTCTACATTTTTATCAAGAAAATTTAATGAAACAAAATTGATTAATATCGAAATACAAACTAAATCAAGTATTCTTCTCATGAATAATCTGGTAATTAGAATCAGTGAAACAAAAAAGTATTTTAATTGGTGGTGCTAGACAGCCCGAATGAATGAAAACAACTAAATAAAATTCAACAAAAATATACAAAAAAATGAATATGTACTATTATAGATTAAAATACACGCTAGTATATAAAAACCATGGATTGGTTGCAAAATTACTGAAATACATAACAGTAGGGTTTACAATAATGTATAGTAAATGTATTTTATTTTTATAATTAATAATACAGGAAGAAAAATTTAATGAGGAAATTCAAGAATATTAAGAATGTAACTTCTATAGTGTTTAGGTATAATATTTACAGTCCTTCATACGAAACAATGTTGACAATTCGTAAAGCAGCTTATGTTCTTCAAGCCGAGCCCCGAACTTTTTGGTGAGTGCAGACTTTTCCCCACCGAGAAAACTTGACGCAATAGTTAATGGCAGCGATGAAACTAAAACCTTTTTCCACTCAGGGGGTTGAGAGAGGGTGGGCTGAATGGACAGTAATAAGGGGGTCATTTCGTCTGCTGAGTTGGGGAAAAAAAAGAGGCATTTCTTTTTCCTCATATGTATTTCATTTCTTTTTTGCTCACCCCTGCTGCAGATTCATTTGTTCCTGGCCGCGAAAATGGTAGAAGTACGGCCCGGTGAAGTGTGATTAGCGGTCAGGCAGAAGGAAGAAAGGGGGTAGTTCCCGTTAATTGCGAGTTATGGGTCGTTAGGAGGAAGGGACGCTGTGGCCTCTAATTGCAGAGCATAGCCCCTGGCCGAAATCGCAGTTGCTTCCAGGATTTAGCTCTTTTTGCTACTTTCTTCGAGTACTAGCTGGTCAATAAAATATGTGCTTTTTACAAAGTTGTATTTTTATGAGCACATTAAAGTTATTTAGAGTTTTTTTTTTAATATAATTCACTGTTTCTTGAGATAAACCTTAATTCATTTGGCGAGTCTGTACAGATAAGAAAAATTTTCTCTTCTATCTATCAAGTTTGATAAATTTCAAATTTTTTCTTTTAATTAAATTCAAGTCTTTATAATTTTGGCCGAATAGTAAAACCATTCTTCCGTTAAAAAAATGAATTCGAGCGCAACTGCTTTTGAACAATAGAAGATCCAAGTAGCTTTTCTACTTTCTGCATTTATATTTGTTAGGGGGGAGGGTAGGGCTTAGAAAATTTCCAAATTTCTTCGAGTACAGTATATGAATATGGATATTGTCCATGACAAGAGATTCCCGATAGTTCTTCCCAATGGCATTAGTATTTATTAAAAGAATGAAGCACATTATATTTTTATCTTCATTAAATATAAAATTCATTTACTTACTGCAAACTTTACAATTAACTTGTAAGATTTCTTTTCAATAAAATATTCTCCGAAAACTCTTCAAATATATCTTTCGATGGCAAAAAAAGGGATATTATTATTAAACTATTGAAACTCCAGTATACGTCAGAGAAAAAAGGGAAATTTTCAATCAATATGAAATGATTTCTGTGAAGGACAATTTTTGAATGGTAATCGAAAAAAATAACAAGAGATCCTTGTATCAAAATATTAAGTGTAAAGCACATCAACTTATGAATCGTACACAAAGCTTTTAATGTTTGTTCATTTAATCATTTTTATTCACACTATGAAAGTAGCATTTTATTCTACTTTTTATACTTTGAATGGTATCACTTTTTTGAAGCAAGACATTCAAATATCAAAATTAACACGTATTTCTTTTAAAAGATAAGTTCAGGAGTTAGCATTTGAATAAGAGATAGCTTCATGTATGGATATCATAATTTGATCATTCTCTATCTGAAGTTGATTCTATAATGTAATATTATGCATACTTGAAATTATCTGTTATTATGAGGTATATGTTAAATATATGTACGAGATGTTATTTATAATTATGAATCAATTAGATTATAAATGAAAAATGATTGAAGAGCACAAACATTTCTGATTAAAGATTAGTTGAGTAGTGTTGATACTAAGGTAAAGAGGGGACTACGGAGTAGACGTAATAATTTGATTATGATTGCAATATATAACATTTTTATCGCAATCGAATTTTTAGAAATAAATCCATAAATTTCTATTCACAGGGAAGTATAATAACGATAAAAATCTCGTAGAAATGTCTTTCTCCCTCACCGAGAAAGTGCAGGCAAGGATGGATGTTGACTCATTTGCTTGAAGCATCTTATTACCCGGGTACGACAGTTGCAGTTACAGACCCTCCATAGAGCCAGACGAGGTTGTAGAGAGGGAAGCAGGAATAATAGCTGATTTGTCTTCTCATCGTTTGAGTGAAGGGGTGGCAGAGAGAAGTTTCTGCCTCTTCCACTCATGAAGGACCCTTGGCCCCAGGCTTCGACAAAAGCACTCCTGGGCGACCCCCTTGAACACGTCTCAACCCCAAGGCATGAGCTGCCATGGTCCGCTAGAGCAAATTACCTAGGAATTTCATCGTCCCAATTCTCCTTACCGACTATTCAACGAAAGTACGTTTCATTTGGCGAGAAAAAATAATAATAAAATGAATGATAGTTAAAAAAATATTTAAGTATTTTTTTCCCTTCTGTTTTGGTAACAGAAAAATTAAATATGTTATTCTGATTTTTGCCAGTGGCAACACTTTTGAGTGTAGCAAGTAAAAAAGTAAATATAATTAAACGGATAAAAAAGTAATATTTTTTTAAGTTGGAGGACGTATATTCAAGTCATAAAAAAGTTTTGAGTGAATACTTTCATATTTCCATTTGAATTGGTAGAATTGAATTGAGTTTAAGGGAAAAAAAACGATGTGATGATTTTTAAATAATTTTTTATTGTAAATTTGTGTTTAATAATGTATAAAATTATAAAAACTCAGCTTTATTTTGTTCAGATTTACTTATATTTTATCGTTTATTTTACTCGTTAAAAATGTTAACAGAAATGAGTTAAATGAGTGTATTTGAATGCTTTTTTTAATTTGGATGTAAAAAAGAACGCATTAAAACAAATAAAAATATTCTCTAGAAGAATTTACTATGCCGATTTACAGAAATATTTTTAATTCTTCACAGATTCAAAATCATTGAAAGAAATGATATCCAAAGCTGTTTTACTCATAAAGGTATTTTTTACCCAATTTTATGTGTCATTTCATATTCATTTATTTAAATGAACATTTCATTTTAAAATTTATTGTACAAATTTAATTACTCATTATATGCATACATTATTTAAATAAATAAGTTTCATCAGCTTTGGGTATAGTAAAATCCCCTTCATATTTGATGATTACTTGTTGATGAGAAATAAACAACTTTCACAAGCATATACACACATAAATGCAGATGTTTAATATATATAATATGAAAAAAGTGAGAAGTATTTGTATACCTGTTGCCAAAAGCATTCAGACATTTTTAAATAATTTTTATATTCGACTACTAATTTTAACAGAGTACAATATCATCGACTTTAAGTAATTCATTGAATGGTCTAAAAAATTCATAAAATTTTATTTATTTAATTCAAATTGCAGTTGCCATAAAACAAATTTTATGCGATTTTAATATTTTCAATTTACGCGAAAAAAATAGCAAAGCTTATAAATAACCGTAAAAAAAATTTTTTAAGAAGGAAAAAAAAAGTTTTCCTTATCAAAAAAGAAAATAATGTAATGACTAATAGAGATATTTTATTAAGTAGTTAACTGTTTGATTAATTAGATATACTCATTACCTAATATGCTAACTTAAAACTGGATAATTTTTCAAGAAACACGCAGTAATAACTGAACATTAACGATGATCGTGTACTCATTAACTATTAGACTGCTTATTTTATGCCGCCAGAAAAAAAATATTTAATGACTCAAAGCTCTCAGGAAAAAGAAAATATCACCTTTCCTTATTTATTTCAGAGCGTTATTTTTCCGTTTTAATTCAATCAGTGTTTCTATTAAACACGAGAAAAAATAAAAGAAATATTATTACCCACAGTGAGAGAAAGGAGAAAAAAATATGGAGACGAAGTTACTTAAAAACTTCGTCTGCGTGAATTAAAATCTTGTTAATGGAGTCTAAATTTAAAGCAAACACAGATTTTTTTTCTGTTCACCTAAAAGAAAAATGAAGAAAGATAATAAAAAGATGACGCGCAAAAAGCTCTTCGTGGGTAGTGAGGTCTTTCTTTGATAAGGAAAAAAAAAAACAACTCTTTTAAGCTAGAGAACGAGCCACGGAGAGAGTGGATAAAAATTATACAAGCATTCCAGGTCGATATTTTAACATGAGTATCTTTTACCTTTTTTTTTTAAAAAAAAAAGAAGACACTAAGGTAATTTTCATCTTTTTATGACAGAAAAGCTCAAGAATACCACACTAAGAGGAAATGGAAAAAAATAATAGCGGGAAAAAGTTATTGTTAGGAGGATGTGGAAAATTTTTTTCATTTGCTTAAAAAATAAAAGAACAAAAAAAAGAACGAAAACTCTCAAAGAGCAGAGTTAAAGTCTTTTCTCTTATTTACTTTTCCTTCAGTGAAGAAATTAAGAATGAGTAGTATTATGAGTTGGGGGAGGAGTGGGAGTGGGGCACTGAGTGCAATTGTAAGAAACAACAACCATACGAATGTGCAACTGTTATATAATTTTTTTACCACACTCCAATCTGCGCTTTTTTTTTCCTTTGAGTGAATTTGTTAGGATATGAAAAAATTATGAAAAAGAAAAGGGATGAAAAAAAAAAGGACAGTCGGTTGACACAGTGTCCTCAACCCCACCCCAACCTTTTTTCTCTTAATTATCTTTAGGGTTGTGGGCAAAAGAAAAAGCGAAAATGGAAAAGAAAATTGCGGTACGTTTCACTATAGATAAGGGGAAGGCCTTCAAAATGTAGCATATTTAGCGTATTGATCTAATTGATTCTTACACTTACCCGCCGGCAACGTACTAATAGGATCCGCTATTTATGTGGGGAAAAAGATGGGAGATTTTTTGGGGTCCAATATGTTATGGCCTCTTCCTATGGTAAGGGGCAATAAAGCCTGCGAGTGTTTTTGCACGGCATTTTTTTTTATTTCTTTCTTCTCAGTTCACTTCATTTCCTTTGTCGAAATCCTTTGTTATTTTTCCTAGGGTATCTAGTTTTCAATAATAATACTGTTTGGTTTAGAAGAGAGGGGTTAATTCTATCCCAGTCAATTCTTAATTACTCAGATTACTTTGTTCGAAAGCGAAACTCAAAAGAATCCCTCTTTCAACTGGAACAAACCTCGGTAAGAAAAACTTCTTTGAAATGGTAATGGAACGCATTCTTTTTAGAAGGGAAATTGGTCGAAAAGAATGAGAATCGTTCGCGAAATTCTGAGCGAGGAAGAATAATGGGAATTGGCCCGGAAAAGGCTCTATAAGCACATACTTATTAGAAATATTTTCATTTGATAGACCTCTGGCGGTTATCTATTTTTTAACATTTGTCTCCGAAGTTTATAACGTGTATCGGAATATAAATGAGAAAACTGAGAATAGCTTACGCTTTTTGAACCAAAAATAAAAAAAGAATTGATTAATTGATTTATATATGGAAAATGATTATGCAAATGTTCCGATTTTCAATATTTTTGAAAGGAAATAAAGCAAATGCTTTATTTGCTATTTATGTAAGGAAACAAAATGCATTGAAATTATAAAATTAGCTGTAATTATTTGACAACTTATACTATTTTGATGGTTTCTTTCAAAAGAAAAAGATGAATTAATAAAAATATAAATTCGCAGTAAGATGGAAAATATTATCAGATTATTCTAATAATTTATTGTTAAAAGGCTTTGTAATTTGATTTTGTAAGATTTCTTTTTTTAATTTCATAATTTTATAATTATAATTTATTATAATTATAAAATTATGAAATTAAAGTTATAATAAAAATAAAGTTATAATTATAATTTATTAAAATTTTAAAATAACTATAATTATTATGAAATAGAATTAAATGGTAAATATATATGCATAGATTCAATATAATTAATAACATCTATTTTATAAAAATTGAAACAAACAGAAGCAAATATTTGTTGAAATGTGTTTTTGGAAAAAAAATTAATTATAATTCAAAATTACACTATAGGAAACATAACCAATAGAGAAAACTATAGAGAAAATTTAATAGTACATTTTCAAGAATAGGTTTAAAGAAATATTTGTTTATTTTCAACTTGTTGTCCCAATTTAAAAATAGAAGAGTTAAAAATAGAAAATCAAAAGCGGACAGTTGTTTTTAATGAATATTTTCCTTAAAAATATTTTAAATATTCTGACTGTAGCAAAGTTATAATATTTCTGAGTAATTGAAGTTTAATTTAACTTAGGTTCTAAATTATTAAAAATTAAATTATTAAATTTTTCTAAAATTTTTTTCAGGAATTAAAAATTGCAACGGAATTTTCTGCAAACGAATATATCGAAATCCTTTTTTACACTATGGACAGACCTTTTTTTGAATATATGATGAATATGAATTTTTATTTTGAATGGTTTTTGTGAGAAATACATTTGACATTTTAGCAAAGGGAATTTATATAACTTTTCATGGCAGGAATGATAATTATAAAAAATATTTTAATGTTTGAAAATATTTCATGATATTTTTTTAAAAAATGAGCAATTATTATTTGAAACGATCAAGAGTAATTACGAAATTATTTAATTTATTTTATGTAAAAAGTTATTAAAACAAGTTGTCTTACATTTTTCTGTCTGATAATTGTTAAATTTTGGGATTCTTGAGAAGAGCTTCAATTAAATTTCAAGTAAATATTTGTGAGATTGTTTTGAAAATTATTAGAATTACTTTTGAAAAAAAATTTTTTTAAATTTTATGAAACTTATAATTTATTTATAGAGAAAATTAGTTTGTGAAGTTAGGATATTATAAAAAATTATTAATATTACTTAGAATGTTTTGGGTAACACTTATGACTATATAAAATAAAAGCATGATCTATATTTGTAGCTAAAATGAGGAGAGTTTTTCTCATCCTGTGATATTTACGGGCATTTAAATCTCAAGATTACTTTACTCCTTCAAAATAATAAATTAAACTTGAATTAAAAACACCTCAAAGCTTTTGTGTGAAATATATATATATATATAATATTCCCAAGATGTGTAAAAAAATTTAGATATACTTTTCCCAAACTTTGCATAAAGTATATCGAAATTTTTTTACACAAAATTTTCCGTATCTTTTTCTGCCATATAGGTATCCATCTTCCAAACTTCAATTTGCTTTGTCTGTTTGAGAAATACATATTTACAGTAAGAAATGCTCCTGAAATATCTTCAAGCTCAATTTGACCAGCACAATATGCTTTTCCAGCTAAAAGAAACACCACCGGAAATTTCAGGTGAAAACTTTTGTTACCAACCACCACTGAGTCCGGTGACAGCCAAAATGCACGCCACTTCCGAAGAGACAGAAGAAAAAAAAAAAACAAGAAAAGCATTCCATCCGAAAAAAGTTATTTTGGAAAATAGGCAGGCGGTTGCCAGCGGACAAACTATGCAAGAGTAAAAAGAGAAAGAAAAGGGCTCTCTCAGCTTCCACCACCCCTTGGGGTCTGCCTCACCTCCACCTTTCTCTCTCCAAAGGTGTGAGAACTCTGCCATCGGTTGTAGTTCTCTGTATCCAAACTCTACCCTCCCACTTGTCAAATAGCGACTGTCTCACTTTCTGCGAATCCCATTTTCTTTTGCCTCAACCAGAAATTAGCCCCGCCCCATCTGCCCCACCACCCACACTTGGTGGCAGACCCAAATTCCTCTCTTTCGCAGTTTTTTCTTCTCTTTTCCCCCTTCTCTTACCTTTCTTTTTTTCCTATCCCCTTTTTCTTCTTAGGTACTTCCGAGTGCGAATAACAGCTTCCGCCTAATAACGGAGTTGTTCTTCGTCTTCCACTTCCTTCTCGCAATACGTTCCTTTTTTCCTTCTGCTAGCCCCAGCCCCACTTCCATGCCCAAACTTCGGGAGATCTTCACGCGATTTTTGCTTCCCCCTCCTCAACCCCGCACAGAGCCATTTTTTCGGATTCATTTCGAACGCTCACAACCCTTTTGTGATGTTCCATTCAGCAAACTGGCAAAAGGAGGAATATAGCATGTCGACATGTAAATACGTACTTTGGAAAGCACTACGCGCCTTTCTCTTCATTGCGTTAGGATGTGGCAGGAAAAAAAACTCTCTTCTTTTCTTACGACGTATGGGAAAGTATGAGTTTTAAATTGATTTTGCAAACAGAAAAATGGCACATTAAAAAGCTTTACACAATGTAGTGTTTGTCCATCTTATTCAATACGTTATAGTAATTATAGATAATTATATCAAATATAATTCAATTGAATTTTGCTTGAAATTCTACTTTTAATGTTGTTGAATAAAAACTAAGTTAAATTCCTTTTCAATGAAAATAGCTTATAATGTCCTACTTTTAGTATTAAGAGTTTAACATTGCATCACAATTATAAAAAACACTGCTATAAATGATTAATTTCTTTCATATCAGTCAAGTATTTATAGTTTTATGGATAGCGATTTATAATACCATATATTTCATTTAAAAGAAAGGATAATATTCTGCATTCAGTTTGTAACGAAAATTCTTTATTTAATAAAAATATGCATTAACTCAGATTTTCAAACACTGAAGAGATTCTTATCATTATTTTCTGTTAATCTCATCGTTAACTTCATTTCTAACGAAAAAATCTAAATGTTTACAATTTACCTACAATGAACATGCAAAATGGTAATATATCTTTCGCAAAAGAATGAAGCCTTTATCAAAAGAGTTTAACTACTTATATATGATATTAAGCGAAGTCCTGCTTTTGGAAAAAAAATTAAATTATTTTGATTTACATGAAAAATATGAATACCCAGACTACATATAATTCATGCTCAAGAAACTTTAGGGGATCTGGTTTCGATTCATGATATGTTTAATTATTTCATCATTTTGTAAAAATACCTTAAGAGTTTGCATTGTACAATAATTTATGAAAGTCTACTAAGTTACTGCAGATTTTGTCATATGAGTGGTATAATGAATGTAATTTAATTTAGTTTAAAATATTTTCATAAAATAACTTTACTTTCACTAAGATAAAATAAAAATTTGCTACGTTTTTCTGTGTCGTGAGATATTTTTACTGTAATTATCTTAATATGTATGACTACATTCTTCTGGTCAATAAATTAAAAAGTCTGTTGATTAACACTGAGTTTAGAAAACAGAAATTTTAGTTAAACTAATAAGTTGGTTAGTTACGCTGCTCTCATGTTTAGCAAACCAGGGACTTTAATATAGATTCCAAAACATAACAAACCATGCCCGAGGTGGGTAATTGAACTTTAGAGTAGATGTACTTTAAATTAGCCAGAAGTTATTTCAAGAGAGCTCTTAAAATCTCAACGTCGTATTTATGTTTTTTAATATAATAATTTATTTTAACGATGTATTCCCAAATAACTTACTTCACTCTTACCTCATTTATTTAAAACTCTTATGATCTTATTTAAAAAGGCTACAAAAGAATATACTCTAAAGATAATTTTTTTAAAAAAAATCCCACAGTTGAAGGCATCATTCATCTAAGGAATGGCCTTAACGAAGAAACATACTTATCAAAATCAAGTGTGTCCATCCATTAATCAAAACTTCTCATCCGGATAAATGCGTAAAGCACCATCCCAAGCCTGAGAGACAAATCTCAGCATCGCTACTTTCTCGTGTCTCGTTCATTTTTTATTTCTTTCTCTCCCTTCCAAACAAGGAAAGAGAGTTCATCTCTTTGCAGTTAGGCGACTTATAGAAACCAATTTGTCACTGCCCAACCATCCAGGTTTTTCTTCTGTACCACGATCATTTGGAAGAAATAAGTACTGGTCACTTCAGTGGGTTACGAACAAAAAAGAGGGGGTTACATTTTAAGCTCTTTTTTTTTTTGTTTTTCCTCCCCAATGGAAGGAAAAATAGTAAAGCAGTGTTATTTTCAATGGTTTGAGATCATTTTCTAAACTATTAGATTCTTTACTTCAGATAATATACTATGTAATTTCAAATTTTTGTATCTTTTGTCCCATCATCTTTTCCTGTCATCATCTTGAAATTTTTTAATATATTTTGATTTTTATCTGAATCTTAAATGTAAAAGACAAAAGGATTACATTGTACGTTTAACTATTGTTTTTTGTAAGTAAATTTATAAAAATATTTTATAAAAGTAATTTTTAATAAAATAATTTTATAAATTTTATTACTAGAATGTCGTTGTTTTATATTTTTATGTCCTTGATTTACAAACATATATAAGAAAATTAATGTTATACGAACAATTTAAAGAGAGAAATTTTAATTTTCCTTAGCGTCACTTATAGGTATTCCTTGTACAATTTTTTTTCCTGTCCTACATGTAGTAAAAAAAGTTCCAATGTAGAGTAAAACAAATGATAAATGTAGAATTCTTAAACATGTGTTATGATAATCCAATACTTTATTTTAAGATTTATCAAAATTGTCATTTAAGGCTAATTGACAATATTTAAATGACAATATTGATTTTAAATGACAATATTGATTTTAAATGACAATATAAAGGTTTTAAGGACTTTGGCCTTATATAATTGACAAAAATATAAGGCCAAAGTCCTTAAAACCTTTAAGAGAAATAGTTCAGCAATGGTTAGGAAAAAGAAACTGCTTAAAAATAAAAAATCTTTAGCAACCAAAGTAAGAACTACATGCTGTGTGTGTACTACTGAAAATTTAATAAAAATACTATGCAAATATTTTCAATTCATTCATCAAAATGCTAATAGATTTTAAGAATTTAATGAAAGCAGAATTCATTAAGTTAGAAGGAGTTCCAATAATTAAATTGCTCACAAAAACAAGAGCTCATGAAAAGTTTTACCATTTGAAATAATCTAATTTAAGTATTTATCAGTCCAATAAATAATTATGGTCCATTTATCTGAAGCATAAAAACCATAACCATGCTAGTCCATGAGACAAATATTTTAGAGGTTATCAGTTCTGCTTAAAGCTAAAAATATAATGAAAATAATCTCCATTAATTATAAAGCAAATGAAGTTATATAAAATGAGCTTTAACGACTGCTATAAAATATAAAAGGAATGTTTTTTTTTTATTTTGATTTGAACAAGTGTATTGACAATGCATTTTAAATGTGTGATTTCACTAGTAAAATTCTTCCTATGATAGACTATGTGTAGGATAACTAATCACATATAATGTATATTTCTTTCAATAAAATAAAATTATTCTAAAACTGATTTAAGTTTGGTTATTTTATTTGTTTATTAACTTGCGGTAATATAAAATTTTTGATTAAACATTGAACACATAAGTTATGTTTGTTCCTGGTGATTCAAGCATGTTTTGATTTGTTTATTTCTAGAGATTCGAAATACGTAATTTGTTTTGCTTGTTTTTCTTTCAGCATTCACTTTAAACACACGAGGACTAATTAGATCTATAAGCATACATTTGACAATAAATCTTTAACCTATTAAGTGATACAAACGTAAAAGCTATTACGTAATGAAAATAAAATGCTGCCTATTTCGATGCTAAATCAGAACTCTAATCTTCATCAGGTTGACACTGAATTCTGTTTAGGAAAGAAATTTACGTTTTTTTAAATCTTAATTAATCTTTGAAACAGTTTATTCTATTTTTCTTTATTTCAAGCACACTAAAATTTTAAATTAAATACTTTGGTTTAGGAAACTAATTAGTGTAAAATTTGCATGAACATTATGCAAATTTATTTATTTATTTAATTTTAAATATCATTCCAACCGTAATAATAAGTTTGAAATTAATAAATCAGGAAAGACAAGATAAAAATATTTTTTAAAGTACGCAAATTTTACGTATAATCTTACTTTATGTTAATTAATCTTATTTTATGTTAAGTGCTACAGTCACAAAAGCTTAAATATTGAGAGAACGGAACAAAAAAATTATTTAAAATTTTTATTTGTTATCACAAATCAAAAAGAAATTCCAAATAAGGTATACAAATTTCGCCATTATTCTTCATTGCTTCAAGAGAAACGCCCCGTTCTCTATCTCATTCCTTAAGAGCCTTTGTCTCCAGTACGATAGAATCCGCGTGCATCGCTCATAATTTACAGCAAAAGCCATTTTCACAGGTGCTATCTAAAAAGCGAAGAAAAGGCTCCACTTTTTCGAAAAGGCCCTTATCATCGCCTTCAAAAACGAACAATAATTTCGGTAATCAATTACTGCGAAAAGTGCAAAACGATTTTCGCGCTCAATAACTGATTAGCTTGAAGAAAGTCAACATGGCCTTCTTATCTCTTACGGATGATCATCTCTCCTTCTAATTCCTTTCCGTCAAAGTAATCGCCAACAACACCCCTTTTCCACCATAAGTGCCTTCGCCCACCCTCCCAGAACAACCAATTAACTTACACAAACACCGAGTGTACGCACCTCGAGTTGTTAAAAAGAACAGAATGGTATTGAAGAAAAAAAAAAACAGCAAGCGATCCATAATAGAGAATATATATATCTCACTACAGTCATTGGAAAGGGGCAAGACTTTTGCGAAAACTGTTCTTTTTCCATCCCTTACCCTATGCCCCCACCACCACCGTGCTGTTAAGCTTGAAGAAAATTTTTCCGATACTGATATGCTTAATGCTCACCTCGGCTTCTGTGAAACTAGGCTTAAGGCGTGTGGCAACTTTGAATGTGCCTTCGGAAGATAACGTAATCCGCACAGCAGTCTCTGCAGATAATCTGTTTCCATTTTCACGTGGAGCACACACATACTCACTTCGTGTAAAGTAATAAGAGGCTCACATTCTCTAAAACGAAAATTTTTAAGTGATAAAATCCCTCCCCGTGATTTTAAAATGAAAATTTTGCTTTGTTAATTTTTTGAGTGGCAACTGTTAGTACTCCCGGTGGTCGAGGCCATTAATCTCTCTTTAAAAGAGGTTGTATTTAATAGGTGGATGAAAAGTGTGAGTTTTTAAGCGGCATTAACGCTTAGATTTTAATGGCTGTAGCTGAAATTTTTAAGCAAATACTTGAATCTAAATTATTTATTACAAATCTTAGAAAGCAGAGGATATATTATGAATTGTTTAACTATATACATGGTGCATAACTTATAACTATCTTTAACAAAAATAATATTTTTTAAAATCAAATTAATATCTTGTCGTATTATTCTTTAAGACATCGAATGTGTGTTATATACAGATACACTTAGCCGAGTGAATAGCGTCCTTTCTATGGGTTCAGAAGTTTGCGGTTTCGATTTCGAATCTCACCATGGACTTGATAAATTTATAGCGCTTTGGAATCTGCTTTTGTCAATAAATCTTGGTCAATTAACCCCTCGTATGAAGAAAATGATCGTTGAAGGATAAACAAATCAAGCTGATAATATATAGATATCTTTAGTGAGAAAACATAAATATATTCTATGTGTTTATTTTCTATTTTTCTCACATTTACTTTTAAATCATTATTCTAGTTTTATTTGATTTCTCGAGCTGTATGTTATATCAGATATAAGTTATAGATCAAAATTTTGGTACAGTGTTGTGTAAGACTATATAATACTCGCAATATAACTTAGAAAGATACTTACACCAAAATGATATTTATTCCAGATATTGTGATATATTTAGAAAGAAAATAAATATTGTGAAATACATTCAATTAAAAAATCATAAATTTTCTCTGTAATTTCATGAAAAGTTTGCTTTATTTAGTTAGGAATTCAATTAAAGACCAAAAATAAAAGCTGTAACGTAATAGCAAATAACCAGAAAACTTTTTATATTATAGCTTTATTTATAAAATTGATAGTGTGTTGCATAGCAGATAAATTAATTGAAATGTATACTTTTCCATAGTAAAATCACAAATTTTTATCAGTTCTCCCGCAAAATTTCCAGATTATTATTTTAACAGGAAAATACTATTAAAAACAAGTTATTGCTTAAAAGTATCAACAAGCGTGAGTATGCATACTGATTTATAGAATTTACTATAGCATATTGACCAATAAACAGTTACTCAGTTTTAAAATGGTTATAACCACATTTCCTCAGAGTGTAAAAATGGGATTGACAACAAAAATATGGGAATTAAATAACTATTTATAGTAAAAATAATCATATTTTAAGCAAATAATCAATGTGATATAGTTTTTCTAATTATCAGTTGAAAGCAATATTAAAATTTTTGCTCAGATTTATAAATAAAGTCGAAACTTGAAATAAATTATAACACCCATTTTTTCACACCTGAATATCCGTTAATATTCAATTAAAGAAATGCTTAGTACATATATCAACCAATTATTCTTAAAATTACTTATATTGATTTCCAGTTGAATCGCGTGCTGGCGGAAACACAAAAATGAAATTTACTTCTCAAGAATCATTGGAAAGCAATAATATTGTTGCAATATCTCTTCGTAAGAAAAAAAAACAGCCATTGGTTATTCACTCACTTAAAATTGACATTGAATGAGACTACTCAATATTGACATGTGATATGTGAAAGGAAGTAATGACTGATAGGAATGCGAAGTTTAACTGTTGAACTCCTTGATTGCTAAACAAAATTTCTTTAATTTTCATTACAAAGATTTCTAAAATCTCATTCCTTAAATATTACTTGTATTACCTCTTTAATCAAACATAGAATATTCAATTAAAAAGTATTAATTTCACTTTTACATTTATTACATTTAATGCTTTTTCATGAGGCTTACAGTATTCTCTTATTATCAATAAATGCATATTTATAATAAAAAGTATTTAAGGAATTAACTATAATTATTAAATGACGAAACTGTATATTTCATGATAAATATAAAGTTACATAATAAATGTATTAATCACCGGATAAATTATAGAGAAATCAATTAAATTTAAAAAAAAATAAATATATATTTTAATTAAAGTTATGCTAACGTTAAATTTAATCATAAACTTATAATATAAACTTTATCATATTAATGTTAAAAGTTCATATAATCTCAAATTTTTATCACTACTTTAACTTCATTATAAAAATTTAGGGTTTAACAAACCTAAAAGCAGCTTCTTTTAATAGACCAAAATTTTTTAATCAAAAAATTAATTTTAACATATAATTTAAAAGCAAATATATCATATTTCTTTGCTTTTTTACACTTTATCACTGACTTAACTATGTTAAATTAAAATAAAAATATGTACATTGGGAACATAATTTATAAGCAAGGTAAAAATTTGCGTGATTTTCCGTGAAGCTTCTTCGGAAATTAGTCCCGAGTGGCAACTCATTGTGAGAAAGGAAAAGGAATGCTGGAAGCGCCGTCTGCTGGTGGTTTTTGCAATCGCATCGCTAATGAGTGTGAAGGAAAACTGGAACTATTATTAAATTAATTGCATGGAGTAGTGGATAATGTTAGTCGATTAATTAACGCCGACCAAATAGAAAGTCTGGCCTTTCCCGAAGTCATTAATTAAAGTATTTTTCTCGCGTTGAAGCAAAATATTTTCAACCGTCTTTGATTCCTTTTTCGTTTGTTTGGTTTATTTTTTTTAATTCCTCCGTACTTTTCAATCCGTTCCTTTTTCCTTTTGTTAATCAGGCGGATATTTCTTCTCTACTTTTTTCCCTAGAATTTTTTTTCTTTTCCGAATTTTAATCAAATTCATTGTTTTCATTTTCGATTTTTAACTGTTTGAATGGAGTGTAAAATTGCGTTCTTTCATGTTTTATTAAAAAAGAATAAATAATTGGTTGAATCAGTTTGCATTTTCGATCATAATATTTTATTTATGTCAATCAGATTTTATATAAAATATGTCATAAATTGCGATTTTCGAAAATATTGCTAAGCATAATCTCTGAATAAAATAATGTGCCTTAATGGCTTATCTAATATTTGTTATTTATATAATTCAAATTATTATATATATACATAATAAATTTTTGTATCAATTTTAATATTAATATTTTTTTATATTCATGCAGACATCAATATAAAATTAAAATATATAGTTGTTCAATAATATTAAAAAAGCAAGGGAAATTGTCTGTTTGCATAGTAATATTTGCCTACTTATAGAACCAAAATTTGAGAATAACGAGCAAAAACAACTATTTTGCTATATTTTTATATTATATATTGAAAAAAAAACGAGTTTTAACTGTATTATTCTTAAAGGATGCAACATCAAAATTTGTATTTTCGAGCTAACACCATATTATAAATGTCTAATACATCTCTATAAAAAAGTGTATTTCAATCATCAATAAATCCCACTTTTCTAAGCATTTTGTCTTGATATTACTAAAAAGCAATGTTTCTGTTTTCCAAAATGTCAATTTTTGGCTTGTATCACTTTAGAAATACATGTTTGATTCTATATCTTACAGGCATCTAACAATGGAAACTTGTTGTTATGTATTGTTTTCAGTTTAATAAAAAGATACTAAATTAATTAGTTCCCATCTTTTTTAATTTGAAATAAAGAAAAAGAAAAATTTACTTTTTTAATAACTATTTTGAAACTTTTCATTAGGTGGCTCTAAAAAACTTTTTTTTAAATTACTCTTTAATTTTAAGTTAATCGCAATTACTACAGATAAAAAAATGGCATCCTTGATTGTAAAACATTCAGTCATTTTATTCCTTTAAGAGTAATATACATTTTAGCCATACTTTTATTTTTATAATATTTTATTCATGTTTTTACTCTCAGAAAGTTCAAAGAACTTAGAAGTTTAGAAATACAAAAGATTGCATTTCAAAATGCTTTCTCTTTGAAAATATCAAGAGAAGGAAACTCTATTAATAGAATAAATATGAACGATTCCAAACATAAACTTAAAAGAATTTTATTTTTACTTATTATACCATTTACCACTCCAAATTCTAAATTTGATGTATTAAATCTCTGCACTTGTTTCTTGTAAAACAAATAATATCGTATTGTTAAAATTCACCAAGTAACGAAAAGAAAATATTACTTCTCAAAATATTTTCCACTGATATCAGAGTTTAATGGAATCCCAAAAATACATTAAGATCACATTTTATTCCTCCATTTGCTGAAAAGTAAGCCTTTTAGTAACCTCAATCCTAAGTAATCGGGGGAAAAACATTCATTTATTAAAAAAATTTTGCTCAGCTACAAAAATAACCCTAAAACATTTTTCTCACATGCATAGTGAGAATGGCAACGAAGCTGATGGCCAATCAAAACACTTTCCGCGTTCTCACGGAACCTTATCATTAAAAAAATAAGTTCGATGGGTGAAATATTTTTTCTGAAATGAAAAAAAAAAGAACAAAAATGAATTTAGAGTAGTAACATATATATAAAAAAGAATAAATCAATTTAATGTGGAAGAATTATGAAAAAAAATAAAGGCCATTATATCGTCTGCGTCTTTCAGAGCTTCTATAGCATTCCTTGCTGTGGAACGGCAATTAATACTTCCGACTGGATGACACGTGTCAGGAGACGGCTCAGTTGTATCGTCTGCGAAAATATCACCCGTGCTGTCTTCCCCCTGTCAGCTGCTTGACAAGCTGCGGAAACAACAAAATTATAAACGTCCACTTGCACCCTGGTCTTCTTGGATGCGGGGAGAAAAGGAAGCATTAGGACAAGCTCTTGACACGCTCCTGCCCAACCTACTGACCCCATGGAGTGAGATGCGGAAAATGGCCATCACTTCTCCCACTCTTCCCCATCTCGAGTGGAATGGCGGGGGTGGATCTCCAAAACTATAACACTCTCCCAAAGAGCATTTGGTGCTACTGGAGGTTGACATTTCTTGGTGGAATTCCCAGAATTCTTTTAGAAATCAATCATTATCTTAAGTTGTGTAGCTTATCCCATATTATTCTTGATAAAATTTTCTAATCTTAGTTAAAAACTTATACTATAAAATTTTTGCAATTTTTTGCTAAATAAAACTGTATACTATTAGCTTATTCATATTATTTACAACTATCTTTAAATAAACCTATAAATATTTAGATATTTTTATACTATGTTATGTTATATGAAAATTGTACTGAAAATATAGACATCAGATATTCTGATGTTTATGAATTCCAAATTAGTAAAGATATAAAGAAATGTATAGTAATGCTTAGAATAATTTACATATTTTCTTTTTTAGAATAAATATTTCCATTGACTGTTTCCTTGTTACATTTTAATAGCTCCTTTCTTCTTCGTTTTCATAGGTTATTATTTACATGTCTCTCTTTTATTTTTCTAACCATGATTTGCATAAAATGTTAATTTAAATTATGGTATGCTTGTTTAAAGTTCCATTCTATAGAATGTTTCTTTCCATAGAATGGTGATAAAAAAAATTAAAAAACATCATAAAGAACGCATCGTGGTTGCCAGAAACAAAATGACTTAAATACAAAACACTATTCCATGATGAACTTCCGTTGAGAAACAGTACCTTGCATTCTAAAAAGAAGTTTTTAGGAACTGGTAATGTTTTAAATAAGAAATATAACCCGGATATCTGTGCTCAAGTGATGTTGAGCCAGAGGGATATTCATGTATAATCCTGAGAGATGTATATGATCAGCGATTAGAGAATGATATTTTAGATAAAAAGATTAGAGATAGATATGTTAGTTTTAACCATAGACAAAATTAATAAGAAGAGATGTGTGCGCACAAAATTAAAATTATTAAAATTTTGGAATCAAACTACAGTCCTTTATCTGTTATGTGATAGGATTTTCTATTACCATTAATTGAGCAACTGTTAAAAATCTATCGTCATTTAATGAATTGATAAGCATTAAAATGTGTCAGAAAATGTGTCATGTCTAGAAAAATTAATTATAGAAAGGCTGTTATAGGTATTATTGCAGAAATTAATATTGATATCAAATTTAAAAATATTTATTATAAACATTTTTCATATTAACAATGAAAATTAAGTTCTCTTTTCTATATTGTATAAAACTTCAATATTTATTCAAAAACAAATAATTGTAAAATTATATATTAAATAATAATTACGTGATATTAACTAAGCCATAATATATTTTAAAAGTTGGTATTTATTTGTGAGAAAAATTATGAGAGAGAGAAATTACTTAACATAGCCTTCAATTAAGTAGGTATTCCTAAGCTTTTTATAATTATATGTGTAAAGTTTTTTTTATTTTAATTCAAAAGCTTAAAATATAGAGCTTTTTTTTATACAAAAGTGTCTACAAATACATTCAGAAACTGCACTTTTTAATAATACTAAAATTTTAGATTCTTTTTTATAATTTTTTATTTTATTATGAACATTTTAATATTTTTGATTACATTCTTGGGAACTATTCATGTTATTTAGTTAATTGCACTTAAATGGGTAAAATAAAAAGGTTACTTAAAACTTCAGATCCTTCATCATAAAAGGATATTGATTAGTTTGAAATTAAATTTAAAGAAATATTTTCATACTTAAGAATAATTTAAAATCAACTAAGGAATATGATTAAAAAAGTAAATTGCCATATAATGGAAAACCTTGTAAAAATGAAACAGAATACTAAATAAACTTTAAGTAAGAGAAACATTAGAAATCCTTCGTTTTTAGTGATACAGACAGAAAATTAAGAAATAATATTATGTGACATGCATTAATTTTTTCTTTTAGTATTAATTAAAGACCTATACTTTTGAAAACAAATTTTTCTAATGAAAGCACAATTTTCAAATTCATGATGATAATAATATATATGAGTTTTGATAACAAAATGGAAATATGTTTAAAAATTATATTGAGGAATCAAAAAGAAAAAAAAAAAATTTAATAATACTTTAATTTAGACTAGTCTTATAATTAATTCTAGATGTGAAAAAATTTATACATATTGAAAGTATATAAAAATATATTTTTCATTTATTATTTGACAGCGAAAGTTCATATTCTTCCATCTTCCATATAATCTTTCTAGAAAAGTTTGAATTAGAAAAATGTTTTTCTTATTTTCATTCATTTTACAATTCCCTTCGTACATATATATTTATTTCAGTATCTCTGCTTTCCTTTTTCAATGTGGTAAAACAATGAGATAAAACATATATTTAAGCAAGCAGACTCTTTAATTGCCATCGTATTCGAATCTTCCACGCAACGCCAATAAACACAGAACCTTCGAGAAGGCCAACCTTTTGGAGAGACAGTTGCGGGCGGTTTTTTGATCGGTTTTTCGATCAATCAATGCTACTTAATTGATTGACTCAGCAAAGTTGATACTGCTGGAAACTTACCACAGGCTAAATTGACTCGTGGATATGTTTCTTCAAAAAAGATGGGCTTTCTTTGTCGTCAAATCGAGGGATTGGACCTTGAAATAAAAGATCGTGCAGATTCCTCACCGAAGAATGCCGGTCGATGTGTTTATAATTGTGTACGAGTAAGCAGATTTCAAATCTTGTAATGAAAGTCCTTTTCTAAATACATTTTAGCAAAAAATTCTTGTTTCAGAAAATATTTTATTGGAAATTTTGATTATTTTTGTGGTAGATTGCATTTTTGCTAGTTTAACCATTATATGTAAAACTTGTTAAAGTTTACCTAAAAATTCGGGTTTAATACTACTGATACATTGAAAATTTAATGATCTATTTTTATTATTATGACTTTAATTATAAATTACATATTTAAGTTTTTTACAACTAGTTGTAGTCGAGTTAATTAATTTTGCGTTTGAACAATAACTCACATATGAATTGCAATACAAACAAGATATTTATTATCATTTTCGCAATTTTAACATATATTTTTATACTCTAATAACATTCAAAAACTTTAAATAATATTTCAGTCAAAGAAAATTTACTATATTAGCAAACTTCGAAAAATAATTTCCAATAGTTTACGTGAATATTTGGCAGTAAAACTTTGTAGATTTATTTTAACTAAAAAATTTATTGAACAAATTTACATAAATTTAGCCATTTTCTCAAGTAAAATAACATAAAAGATGTACTGAAAATTAAATTGATTCTTAAAATAAGCAAACATATGAAATTGAAACTTCAAAAATAAAACTCAAAAATAATTAACAGCCGAGAAATTCTTAGAAATTTCAGAAACTTGACAGTATTAATATAACGTTTATAGATTGCAGTTATTAGATCAAGATTAAAGATGTATTTTTTTAAAGACTGAGGTCAAACTTTCAAATGTAAATGAAGATTTTAATTTTTAAATTTAATTAATAAACATATTCTATTCAAGAAAATATATAACAAATAACATAATTATGGGTAAAGTACTATCAAGTGATGGTTAAAACCTCATCTACAAATAAATAATTTAGATAACTTTCCAATTTGGGTAACAGATTAATAAAAAAGTATACCATTTTTCGAAGGCGTCTGAAATTCATGGAACATTTTTTTAAATGATTGTCTATTTTGTCACAGTTAATTTTATTTACCTAGATTGAATTCAAAGAAAGGAGTTTATTAAAACAGTTGGTAATAAACTCCAAAAAATGTTGTCGTATCATCTGTCAAATTTAAATAAATTTTAATTAAAGTACTATCAGAATTTTTAGATAACATTATATCAAATCAAACTTTAAAATTTTCTATTTCAACATATCACATAATTCTTTGTTCAAAATATGAAGAACATCTGCTTATCCTATTTATAAATTTTGTATATGCATACTAAATAATTTTAATTATGAAAGATATCTTATCTTCTTAATCAAAATCCTATAAATAATAATACATGTAGAAATCGAGATCTTCTTAACAAATGATAAAATTAAGATATAATGTTTTTTGAGCTCACAATAACTTCATGTTTCATAATGTCAATGATAAAACTATAAAGAATGAATCCTCTACAACAGTTATATCTAAATATTGCAATTTTTAAATATATGTCTCATCCCTGAAAATGTCAGGAATGAGCTTGTATGGGGGGTGGGTGACAGTGTCAAAAGATTGCTGACAGACCCTTATATTGATATGGCATTCCAATCCTTCCTAACATTCATCTTGGTGTGGGAAATTCTGAAATAATTCCGGGAAAGATCGGAAAATATTTGTTAATTATGTAATTCGTCTTTTATCTAAGTGAAGTTTGAAAATTACACATATTATCAAATAAAAAGTTAATTTATTACATTTTTTACATGTTTAAGGAAAATTTAATGATTCTAAAAATAATTTCTTAATTTAATTAATATTTATTTACCTAATCATTTTATACAGATTAAGTACCAATAGAAAAATAAGTTGTATTATTGTCTATTAATTTTATGGTATATATACTTTTGTATATTTTGATGGCTGATAACACCAGGATTAAAGAAAGAATATCTGTTTTAATAAAAGATAATATATTTTAAGGAAGTATATCTTATGAATTCTAGTATAATCAGCATTTTCGAATTGAAGCCAGTTTTATTTGAATTATTATTAATTGAAGACAAATGGCAGTAGGAAACTATACGGTGATATTTTTCCCTATTGTAACTATTAATTTTATTTGGAATTTATAAAAGTAAATTTTACAAAGAGTAAGATGAATAATATGGAATTTTTTTTAATATAAGAATTAAATTTTCATCTTATTTGAAGATTTTTCGATTTGCTTAGAAATTCTTTTAACAAAAATATCAGAGATGCAAAAATGTCACGTGATAATTTAAATTCAATATCTTTTATAGAAATTAAAATCTTTTAATGAATTAATTGGAAGAAATTAATTTAAGGAATTAATTGTCTTAAAAGGCAAGCTTTCTTAAAAATATGGATTATAAAAATTATAATTGAGGGCTTTTTATTTCAGTATATACCATTGAAAAATTTCAATTCAATATTACTTTGATATTGAATAAATTTTGTTGATGATACCAAAAATTATTAAATAATTCTTATTTCTAAATTATGTTTCCATTAACTGTTAAAATATCCAGCATATATTATGAAATAATATATTAAAGAAATTTATACATTACTGGCATAAAATAATGCTAATTGATTAATTCCACTCAAATATTATGTGACGCTTCTTAACAAATTACATCATAAATCAAATTTTAAGTTGCCTATTTTATATCATGATACTTGAGATTTACAACCATCACACTGTTAATTGTTCATCAATTATGAGTTTTATGGGGTTTAAAGTTATCAAAATTAAATATCAAAAACTTACGAGTTTCCATTTTATCAATTTCAAGTCATCTAAAAAGTTTAAGAGAGTTGAAGATTTTAATATGTAATATTTGTAGTTTATACATTGCTTTTTACGTTAAGTCGCATGATGAATAATATGTTTAAATAAATCAATAAAAAGGATGATTCGTATTATAACTTCATTCAAAATTATGTTTATTATTTTTAATTATATTTAATTAATATAACTTTATTTGGAAATCAGGAATCGGAAGATGATAAACGGAATAATAATAAAGTATCACTTGTTTCTGAAACTGAATGTGTTTTTTTTTTTTTTTTCAGAAATCATTGAACTATGAAAATATTAATTATAATGCCATTTTAATTTTATTCAATCAGTAATTTAACACGTTTTGAAAATTAGAAAACATAAAATGATAAAAAGGACAACAATGAAATAGTGCTTGTTTATGAAAGTGAATGGGTACTTCTTCAGAGCCCATTGAACTATGAAAAGTTTTCCTGGGATAAAAAAAAAAAAAGTAGTGGCTTTTCTTTCAAAAATCGGAATCCATAACGAATGTTGGAAAGTGTATCTCGGAGGATGAAGAGGAAAAGCAGTCTTCTTCCAAGAAAAGGCAGCTGTGCTTTGGCGAACGAAGCAAACCCCAGGGAACAGCGGTTGCGGATCGTGAAAGCTGTATTTGTTCACAGGTTCCAACTTGATTAGAAGCGGATGCTTTGTTGAGTCGCTGCCCCACCTAACGCAATTACAGTCAGCCAGGGTTTGTTGTGTAATTCGGTTAGTGGGTTATGTCTTCTTCTTCTTTTTGGAAAAGGCTGGCACGGGGGAGGGTGAAGGAAGGGGTCGAGCAGCCCAATTGCCTTCCGATCTGCCTTCCTCTGGATGGTTGAAGGCCGAGATTTCAGCAACCTTCTAACTCAATCACGTGCTTTTTCTTCTGCCACAACAACAGCAAGAAAAGGAAGGGATGAAAAAATATATATTGTCTGCTATTTCATGGCTCACCCCCTGTCCCCCCTTAATCAAAAAGGAAACGAAACCCTTCGACGATACGGGGGTGGGGATTGATGTGTTGGAGAGGAGGAGAGGGATGTGAAAAACAAAGCGTCTCTTTAAAATGCTTGGTGAACAGGATTCATCTTCCGGGGGTGGAGGAGATTCCCGTGTATCAGTAAAGATATCATGTACAACCTATTCTTTAAATTCGAACTGAGTAGATATGGGGGTGGACAAAGGAGTGTTTCTAAAGCAGTAGCCAGGGGAAATAATGAAATAAGTGATAGCATTCAGGAGTCGTTGACGGTTTAAAGAAACATAAACGGCATTCGACACTTTCGTAACATTCTCAATTTTTTACGATGGGAAGGGAAAGGAACTTATATTAAATAACTAGACTCTCTTGAGCTCTCGTATCCCAATCTAATTGTGAGTTAGGATATTTTTTACGGAACAAAGAACACAAGCTATATTATATTTTGTGATATAAATTACACAATTTACATGATTGGACGGGAAAAAACAATCTGTACTGGTTTTGATATTTCTAACAAATTATTAATTTGGATAACAAATCAACACTAAAAGCAAAAAATGTTTAATTGAGATATTTTTTTGAAAATTAAAAAATTAATTCTCTTAAATCAAGGTATCACTTAAAGTGATAAATTAATATTCAAATTACTTAAATAAATGGTTAAGAAAACTGAGTAGCCTTTTATTTGATAAATTATTATTTTTGCTAACTTCGAATTATTTATTTCAAGTTCCGTTAAAGTAATTAAGATAGTAGATGTGGATTTAAAAAATAACAAAACTAAACTCGTGTTATTAAATTGTCTTTTTGTAACTTTTTTTTCCCCTTAAGGTGACTAAAACTGTAGAAGGTTTGTTGTATCTCTTTTTACACATATAATAAATAAATAGTTTAAATAAAAAGTCATTACTTAAAATTAAAAAAAACAAGTAACTGAACTTTTTGAATATAAGATATTAAAAAGTTATTTTTTCCTTCAATACAGGTGATACGTAATTTTTATGTAATTTATTTTAACTACATTTATTTCAATTTAATTTCCAAAAGCTTTTCGTTTTAAATGACGTTCGTTGATTACAATTTTTTAATATTCTTAATTATATTACTTTTAAATACAACTAATATATCATAAATTCATAAAATCATGTACTTAATCTGAAAATTTATGTAAGTTGTAAGCTTATCTTAGCATATATTACGATAAAATTATTCATATTTAAAACGAATCCTTTAATCTTTCTTTTAAACTGGAATTAAAAAAATTAATGTATCTTCATTTTCATACAAGTACGGCTTCTAGCCATTTAATATGCAAGCGTTGAATGAATTCATAAAAAACGTTAGGTTGTAATTAAAATCGAAGCATGAATAAAAAAAATCTTAGAAACACAGTGTTGCTGTACAATAGAGCTGAATTTAAATTTAATTTGTAATTATTTCGTGAAAAATGTATTTTGACAAAACTCTCAACATGTATGTCAATTCATAAAATAATGTTCTCTGAAGCTTTTCTTAAAAATATTATTTTCAAAAAGTCATTTAAAACATCATTTTGATATTCTCAGATGCATAATTATAAGATATTTGTATACTAATGAAATAGTTCAGAAAATAAAATTAATTGAATATGTGTAACATTTTACTGTATTTCAAAATTACAGTTCTAAACACTTTACTACGAATCAGTTTTCTAAAAAGAAAACACATTAAAATTTTATAAGATAAAAATGTTTAAATGTTTTACATGAGAGCTAAAGTTTTTAAATTTAAGTGTATGAGATAACAAAAAATTCAGAGAAATGCATCATTTGTTATATAAGGCCATGTTTTCTGAAACAAAACCGTACCGCGTAAATAATCTGGAGCTCCACTGTAACCGTAACCACATCATCGTGAGGATGCTGTTTTCCCCCAACGCCAAAACTGTTCCATTTGGTCAAGGAACAATTAATTATTGTTAATTACCTAATTACGGCAGGTCGGCGTGATCCGGGGCCAAAAGTGATTGCCCACTTACCAGAGGATTCAGCGGTGCTGGACATTAGTCCGGCTCCCGCTGCACTTTTACTCCCCTGATGGAAGGAAGGGAAGAGGGTGCGCTTGATTGGATTGTCGGACCTCCCCCTCTTCAATTCACGGTTCCTATTCTCTGCTATTGTTTGGCCTCTATCTTCAGATGTGTAGGGGAATAGGTTTGCCGTTTTTAATGACTAAAGCAATTCTATTTTATTAGAAGTTTCGGAAAAAGAGAGCTAGTGAAAAAACTTTAGGAAAACATTATTTGTAAAATTTCTTGTAATTTTAACACTATTCATTGATCAAAAGAAGTGTCAAACATGAAAAATTAGAAAACAATTAATATTTTTTTTATTTTGCAGTTATATCCAAGAAATAAGAGTTTACTACGGTAATTTATGTGATTTTAAAATAAGTTGCAAATTGATTTTAAACATTTTTCGCTCTTAAATTCAAATTATTTTACATTAAAATTTATTTTAGAAACTGAATTTACGTTTAATATATAGTATATAATTTATATAAATGTATGCATCATTTATCTTTTTAACTAGACGAAAATCTTTTTTTGTAAAAGGTATTTTTCTCTTCATAAAATACTAAATTTTTAATTTTATATAAAGTTTTTCAAAGGAAATACTAAAAAATAAATGAAATACCTTCAAAATTTTTAAGCTTGTGGATTTATTGATTTTATATAACAGGTATTTTGTTTACAAGCGATGATTTATTTAAAATATAGTTTTTAACTGTTTTGATGTTTCAAAAACTTTAAAATGTACTTCTGCATTAACATTTTTTATATTAAGTGATATTAAATAGTTAAGAGTGAATTCTTATGCTAATTAGCTTTATAAGCACAATGTTTATAATTTTGCATGAAAATTTTAATTTAAAATGTTAATCTAAATTGCTCTGAAATTTAGTACTTAAACATTTTAGTTTAAAAATAGAATTAATTAGTATAAAATTAGAAATTTAGTACTTAAACATTTTAGTTTAAAAATAGAATTAATTATACAAGTCCCAAGATTTTATGATATATTTTTAAACAGTAAAATAATATTAATATAAACCTTTTTCATTGATATAATTCTTTTTTGTCGAAAATTTAAGTTCTTTTTTTTAACTTGATATTCAAATTCTGTATATTATAAAACCCCAGGACTTAACTTTTTTATATTATTATATAAATGGAGTAAACTGTCAAATCAAAGAATTATAGAATTTTATTAGCCAAAAAATATCAATGTTATTAATCGAATATTAAAAATGTTGTAGTAAGTGATAATATAATAGTGGACTTCAGTAATTTTGACTTAATAATAAAATGTTTTTTTAAAAAATTTCAATAAATTATGGAATAATCGAATTATTTTTAAAACGAAGATTTTAATTTTTTTTCTATGCAGAACTTAAAGCACAAGTGAAGAATCAAGCATTACATTGAAATTCATTTTAGTTTTCTAAATAATTAAATTTACAGTACAATTTTTGCATTTAGTTATTGATAATGTTAAATAATCTAAATGCAAAATATGATCCTTTGATAAGTAACTGTTAAGAATTATCTGAAAAATTTCATAACAAACATAACGTTTACTTTATTATAAGAATTACTACACAATCAGAAAATAACTTAGAATACTGGATAACTGTAAACCGTGAAACATAATGAATTTTAATTTAAATTTGAGAATAACCAGATTTAAGTTAAATTTCACTGAAGAAAGGTAATCTGATAATAATTTATTACTATTGTTTAATCAAAAATTTGACAATAATTTTCATTTCTAGTTACTTATATATTAAACAAGTTTAAAAAATATTATTATTAATTAAACTGTTTAATGCATATTGAAGTTTAAAACCAAATTAATGTAGCTACTTACTAAAAATAAGAAATTAATACATTTAATTGCTTTTAAAATTTAAATGCCATAAATATTTTTTAAAAGAAATGTAGTTACTTTTAAACATTATTATGATATTTATTTAAATAACGTTTATATGTACACATAACGTGTTTTATTTTGGTATAAAATATCTCTTTATTTGCAATTTAGATTATTTCACAATGTTATATATAGGAACATTTTAAACAGTGCATTTGATAAAAACTATTTGAAGAATATCTTAAAGTTAAAATTTAATTATATTTAAAATTGAAATAAAAAATAATTCATTTAATTTAAAAATTATAATTAGAAATGTATTAATATTTATTATATATACATATATTCTTTGAAGATATCATTAGTATAATCAGAAATATATAAAGTCTACAGTTAAAAATATAAATTCATGAATATATATATATTTGAATGTATTCGTGCTATTTACTTATTAATAATTGAATAATATTAGATAATAAAGAAATATACATTTTTATGAAAACAAATAGCATTTTATTTAAAATTAAAGTCAGAGTAAGAAATAAAAATTATTTTAAAGAATACTGATTCATATTAAGTTTCTTTCCATTTAAAATTCTTATTATAGCAATATAGTTGTTAGAAATTAATGCATTAAAAATTCAATTATTTTGATAACTCATGCAATTTAAAATATTTTCACTCTTATATTATTTAAAATTTAATCATTCTTTTAAGAAACATAGCATCTTACTTTCTAAGCAATCTTCATAATATGATTTTGATTCAGAAGGTCCCTTACCTAGAAATTTGAGAATCAAATTAGAGGTTAACGACCACAATGTCTTTTTACAAACAAAACAGATTCGTTTTGAATACAATATAACATAACTTTTAAATACATTTCTATTTGATTATTTTTAATGATATGAAATTTTTATTTCTTATGTGTAACAGATTGGGACGTAAGTAAATCAAACAGAATCAGTAACAACCAACTATCAATCAGTAACAAAAGTTATTTATTATTCCACAAAATAATTTTTCTGAATACTAAATTGTTATTTTTTAAAAGGTTTCTGAAAATGTAGTTTAAATGATTAAAATTATCAAAATATGATGCACTTCATAATGAATGAAAGTATTTTGAATACAAGTAGTACAAAAATTCATTAAAGGTTAACTTTCTAAAAGATAACTCAAATTTTAAAGTTTTAAAAATCATTTTTTGAACCCTTTTTTTTCTCTAGTGACACGTTATACTTTTGATTAGATACCTTATATTAAGAAATAGTTATAGTTCATCACTATTACCATTTTGCGACTTTTATTTGAACACGATGAACTACTGATAGACATACTCATATTCAAAATAAAGACTACACCAATGCTTATGATCAGAATTTCCTCTACCACTATACTTAAATTACTTTTAATTTGGGACTCTATCGGTACACCCAGGGTTTGTGATAAAAAAACCCTTACCCCATTTAGTGGTAAAAACCAATTTTTCTTTAATTATTACACATTTTTGAGTATATTACTTTAACAATGTTTTTTTATTTTCAAATACAGTCAATTTTTAAAAACAATAAACTCGACAATGACACTGAAGCAATAAATCTCCAATACAGTTAAGAAATTAGACTAAAAAAATTTCATTGTGAATGAAATTAACAATGACTTCCAAGATATTTTTTGGGAGTAAAAATGAATTTTCCTGTGAAAGCAACAGATACGTTCGTCTTATCACACCCAAAAAAGGCAATCGCTAGTCTCCCAAAGAATTTAGTTGAACTTAAAGTCCATGAAAGAGGGTATTTAGGGGGAGGGTTTTGAGAAGGGAATTCCAATCAATGCCCGGGTATAAAGAAGTGGTATATCTAGACGCGAGGACTCTCAGACCCAGGCGACCAAGTGTGAAATTGTGCCTTAGCACCTGGGGACTCCGACGGTACACCCAGGGTTTGCGATAAGGACCCCCTGCCCCCACTTAATGGTAAAAGCCAGTTTTCCCTTTTATTATTAACTTCCTCTTTTAGAGTATATTTTTTTCCTTAAAAACTCTGTTTCTTGTTGGGAGGGAAATTCCTCATGGGATACTAAATTCCCTTTAGTAAATAATTTTAACCTACAAGAAACCAAGATTTTTCTATTTTCTTGGCAACGAGTCGGTTACTGGATGTATTTTTTTTCTCCTTTTTGCGCGAAACTCATTTTTGCAGATTTTTATCGACACTTCCTTGTATTTGTGCGAGTTATAAAACTCGAGAGAAATAATTTTTTTTTCTTTCTTATTATCATTATTCGTGTCTTAGATATCGCCAAGCTTCTTTTCGATGAGAGATTGAGTTTTCTGCTCCAGGAACCTCCCGATCTCGTTTTTTATTTTTTTTTCCAAAGTGTCATTTTATTTCGCTCAGCTGATCAAAAGAAAAGAAGCAGTTTCATTTTTGATTTTGTAAATATAAAGTAAATTGTCTCATATGAAGTGCATAACTTGCAGTCATCGTTTATCAAGACCAGAAAAATTGTCACTGATTTTTTACGATCAACAACAATTGCTTATGTCTTGATAGCTTATGAGAATATAACATGCATAAAATATTTAAGACTTTGAAAGAAAAATTTTAAACACGCTTGAATTCGCGTTTCTGAAATATTTCAAGACAAAAAAAGTGCCAACGATTTTGCATTCTAAATATATATCTCTATTCCTAAATTAATCTAAAAAAGTAACCTATCCTTTACGATTTTTCTACCAGAAATTATTCTCTTGATTGAAGATTTAATAAAATCATTTAAACTTGCAGATTGAGGAAATACTTTATAAATGCGTTTCTTGCAGCTACGTTTCAACAGAAAATGTGATTATATTTTTTAAATTTATTTATTATCATTATTAATTTCTTGATTTAATATTTTTTAATGTATTTGAAAAAATAATATAAAATAAATAATCTAAAATATACCTAAGGAATTTTAAATCTGCTTAAGTTGCATATATTTAGAAGGAATATACAGATCTCTAGAATAAATTAAACATTTAACTATTGTTTTCGTTTAATTATTTTTTTAAAATGAAGGAAAAAGTTCAGATCATCAAAAAGATATTTCATTAACTTATTTGACAAACATTAAAATAGCATATGAATTCGTTTAAAATAAAATTGGGGTTATTGAGACTTTAAATAATTAAATATATGCTAATTTTACCTTTCTGAATTAAATTCTACAAGGGTGTTTCCCAAACATTTTCCAACAATAGAATCCTTAACCTTTCAATCACCTTTCTTTCTGAATGAATAAATTTATTTTATTTCATTATCGTGAGATAAAATATACTCAGTCTAAAACTTAATATTTTATAGATATCTGCAACGGAATTATTATTGATATGTGTTGGGTTTTTTTTCCGGTAAATCTACTTTATTTTTTGTGTGAAAATTCCTATTGTCTACTTCATTTCACACCTGCAAATGTTTCATAAATGAGTCTCTTTAATTTTTTTATATAAACTAATTTTTTTTGTAAAATTATTCCCGACCAGTTTTTTGCACTTGGTTTCGAATGTCTAGGTACTTAATTTTGGATGGTTTTATGAGCCCTAACAAGAAGGGATGAAGTCTAAAACTGTGAGATCCTTAGCCTATTAATCCCGTTGGAATTAAGGACTTTCGGATTTCCTTCAAAAAGAATAGTAAGAGATCAAAAGCAGGGTTGACATCTATGGGGGTGGAAAACGTTGGAGTTGGGAGGGAAGCGACGAAGCGTGCGACACCTAAGACTCCGTTGTCGCTGTCTATCAAATTGAAGCCACACTTTTAACTCCCACTCGCTTCTCCACAAGAAATTCTTTTTCTTCCACTCAGACGTGATCGTCGACGACGAACTTTGCGGAAGTGGTAACGGGCTGGTAACGTTTCATTTTTGTTTCGAACTGGACTGTAACTGGTAGCTAATAAGACTCGATTGTTGCCACCAAATCAGAGTTTATATTTTTATTTTATAAAAAAAAATTTCTTTCTCGCCATAGGGAAAACTTTCAAGCAAAGATATAAAAGGAAACACTCTTAAAATACATAAAATTATTTATCGCTTAGCATTTGGTAATTTAACAAAGATTTTATTAATCAAATATTTACAATAATTATTAGTATTTTATTTTAAAGTTTATTTACAATAAAAATCATTTTAATGTGGAACATTAAATTAAAACGTATATTTCGATGTTCTATTAACTAGATTTTAATTATTTTTTAAAGTTGTTTTCGCTGCTTTTAACTGCGATATAGTTTTTCTGAGATAAATATTTTCCAGTATTACTTAAAAACATTGTTTTATAAACTTTTGTTGTGTTAGCTAATAACTTATTAAAATCAACTCTATGTTTAAATATAAGTACTCTTTAGTATCTTATTATTTATTATCCTTTAATCTTTTATTTGTACGTAAAAAAAGGCATACAAAAACTATTAAATTAAGTTCTATTTAATTTAAATTATTTGTTCTATTTTTGATGCATTTTTAAGAGAACGTACTGATTTTAAACTCTACTTTAATTAAAAAATATTTTCAGGTTTATGAATTATTCCCAGTTGATGTTAATTTGGAAATATTCTTTACTAACTTTCTTTCAATAAACAAAACAATGTTTCTTATTATTTCATTCCATAAAATGAAAACAATTTTGTTCTCAAATTACACTTGAATGTAATGGCGTCATCAATTCTTACATCTTTCTATATAAACTTGTGAAATTATAAATTTATGAGTTAACAAATTAAAAATTTTGACAATATTAAAGATTTTGACAATAGGATGATTTAAGACGATACATTTACAAATTCATTGGTAAAAGTAAAACATTTATTCAAGAGATATTTTGTGAATAATATAATATGATATTTTTATTTGAACTTCAGTTAGATTAGTTTTTTTGTAATATTCTATTTCTATTTCTGTTTCTGTTGACCATTGATTTTTAAGTGCAAAAACACTTCATTTTAAGTCAAGATCACCTTTCACTTATCACTTTTTTCATCAAAATTTTATATCAACTAAATTGAAGGACTTCAAACCTTACAGATCAGTTTTCATAGTACTTCTCAGCACAAGGTACGTCAGACTTAATGCATTACGCTACAAAAATTCCCGCCACGTTCTAACAACGAAAACAACAATTTTCTTTTCCAAGCTATCATTACTCTGTATTGATTATTGGAATTATTTTAATTGCAATTTTGAAATAAAAGTTTTTTTCAAGGAAACTATTTTTACATATTTTATGCATTAAATATAATTAATGTATACAGTGAAATATATTTTTCCGTTCTTTTTCAATGATTAAAATGCATTTTTAAAATATTAATGATAGAACAAATAAGGATTATTATATTATTAAGTATTTATGAATATAATTTAAAGTTATATTAATACGCAAATTATTCCTCAGTTAAAAGTTTTATTAATGGTACTGTCTATTGATTTTAAATATATCAAAGTTTTAATGATAGATTTAATTATTATTATTAAATATAGTATAATTTTCTTAAAGTCTAAGAATATCCAATATTATTTTGTCATATTAAGTATAAGAAAATATCTATTTGTTTGTCAGAATGGCAAATTTGTATTTTATAAATTAAAGAATTCATAATTTGCAAAGAGAGAAAACTTCAAATTAATTGCTAGTTACGGATGAAAAATAATTTTAATTATAAATCAACAATAAAAATATTCATTTATAATCGAAACTTTTTTTCGTCCATAGCATTAAATGTTAACAGTTTATTTATAAATTAGTGAAAATAAATTTAATTTCCTTTAAATATCCTTAAATGTGGGTACTATAGCATGCCATTTAGTATGTTAAAATCGATTTTATATGAAATATTTTTCATAACATGTAAAGTTTATGATGCAAATTTCGCCATTTAAAACACTTTTGAAAATAAGAGCAACTAACTCATATTGAACTAAAACTCAACTTTCATTAATTTTACCACAATTTATTGATTGGATTAATTAAAATTTTTCCGATATGTTACCAGAAATTTATGAAATTTTGATGTTCCGAAGAACACCTAAGCAATTTTATAGAATGACTAAGGCTATTTAAGCAAATCTAGAAAAAATAGTCATGATAAGGCTATTCTTTAAAGAAAAATCATTCCTCTTAAATACAAATATTTTTTGAAAAAAGAAATAAAGAAAAGTCATTAAAATCTCTTAATTAAAAATGCTTAAAAATATATTACAAACTAAAATGCAAGGATAATCAGTATAAAATATAAGACTAATTTTTGATAGAAGAAAGAAATGATTTTGTTTGGAATTGCAAGTAATTTAATTTCTTTGGAAAAGTAAAAATATGTCATCAAACAGAATTTTATAAAATAAATGTGTGGTTTATTTCAATTTTACATTCTATAAAAATGTCCAGAAAAATTTCTGAAATTTTAATCTTCAAGCAAAACTTTTGATTAATTATCGACAATTAATAAAAGGCCATATATCCTTCAAAATGTGAGATTTAAACTGTACTTATACGAATAACAGATATATTAAGAAGAAATACAATATTTACAAAAACTCAAATTTTGAAGCACTAAATTTGTAAGTAGTCAGTTATTTGTGTTCCGTAATTAAAATAAAAACTTGTTCTAATCAAAATTATGAATTGAAATTAATAGGCGTAGTTCTTAGAATTGATTTTATTCTTAATTAATCATGGAAGTTTAAATATTCTTCAAAACTGATATTTTCTGAAAAAATCGCAATTTTTTTTTTTAAAAAAAAATTCAATTCTTAATAGATTTTGTTAAATAAAATGCTACATTATAAACATTTTTTCTCCTTAACAGCAAAGTTTGTGTTCATTTCCAATTAATTAATAAAAAAAATAGCCTGGAAAACTCATAAAAACTTCGCGTGTTCCTACGAAAATGTCATCACAAGTTGCTAAAACATCACCTCCTCTCGATACGTTAATGAATTATTACTAGAGCCTGGAATTCACAATTGGGTACCATAGCGTGCCATTTAGAATTTAAAACTCGCCAAATTTTTTCTATCGCGCCAGTCTTCCCAACTCAAAAGTAAATTAACAAAGACTAATTTTTCGGGTCACGCGGGATTATAAAAAATGAACGAATGGGGGTGAGAGAGAGAAGATTTATTACATTGATAACTTTGGCGTTCGCCGCTGAAAGAATTTAATTAACGGGTCGCAAAGAAAGCGTTTAATTATGCAGCATTTCAAATGCTATAGTTACTTCTGTCTCAGTGACCAGGGCGATGATTTTTCGCCGCCAATTTCTTTTTCTTTTTTTCTGTTGGTAATTAAAACTCATTAAGAGCTAAGGAAGAAGAGGACTTCAGCAATATGCAATTACTTCAGCTCATTTTCATTGAAGAGGAAGTGTTTTATCACGTGATTTTCACTGGTATTTTCGAGAGTAAAATAATTCATGTATGTTTGTCTGCATTTTTCGATAAATAAATATTAAATATGGAAGTTGTTGTATTTCAGAACTTTACATTGTTGGGAAAATATTAACACGCATTTTTGTTTCCCTTTTTGAAAAATTAATAGGTTGTCTGTAAAATATTATCTTGCTCTTTCCTTTCAAAGTATTCAGTAATAATTCAAATGAAATCAAATATAATTATTTAAATTTTGTTAGAGAAGTTTAAAGTTAATATCGTACGAATAGTGAGGCATTGTGATACTTGTTTTATCAACTATCGATATAATATTACTGAAGAATTCTCTCTAATTACTGATGAAGAATGAAATACACACTTTATTAAAATTTTATATTAACAAACATTAAAAGCACTTATAACTTTATTAAAAATGTTATGTTAATAAGCATTCATTTGGACTTTATTATATAAGTTATGTTTGATAAAAAGTGAATTATATATATATATATATATATATATATATATATATATATATATATATATATATATATATATAAAATTAACTGTCAGAAAAAGGAAAAAAAATTTCTCTATAATAAGTCTCTCTATAAATAGATAGGAATTGACTTAATTTTAGTCTATTAAAAATTTTTAAATTGTTTAAGGAAATAGATAAATCCTCGATTGATCATAGAACTAAAATATACACTTTCAAAGTATATTTTTCATCAATTAAAAATAATTTTGCTCATGTAATTAACATCAGTGATTTCTACTTTCAAAAAACTAAATCACTATGATGACTTACAAAAGTCATCAAGTGAATCAATACTTAAGGTTTCTAAATAATGTGAAAATAATTCAGGATGGAATTTAAATACTTTAAAATATATGAAAATCAACATATTTTGTTAATCTGGATGCTTTTTTTGTTTGAACAAAAATGCATGATTTGCTAATAAGTTCTTTTTTATTTCAATATATCTTTTAATACTCTTAAATTTCATGCGAGGCATTGGTATCTAATTATATGAATGCCAAGTTAATTATTTTATTTGGATTAGTAATTACCATGAAAATTTTTGCAAGATATTTTATATTTTTTGAGATATATTTTCACATTTCAAAATTTTTAAGATGAAGTGCAAAACTTTTATGCAGAACTTTTACTCAAAAGCTTTTATTCAGAAGTTAAAGTAATTAAAATACTCTTATTTTGAGAAATAAAATAATAATTTTTGTTATTTAAATAAAGGCGTATTTATACTTTAAATGAAGTGAAGCAATTCAATACTTTTAATTATGTAACGAAATACATTTGACAGTATTTTTGGCATTCATTATCATCATTGGATGTGAATAATTTTTAGTGCACATGATTTAAAAGTAGCTTTCTATAATAAATAGCTCATTATTGATATTATTTTTGAATGATTTTGATGTTAAATTTCATTCATGTTCCTTTCTCATATGGTTTTAGAACTTCATTTTACTTTTCTTCGACTGAATTATTCCTAGTTAGATTAAAATGGAAAGACTTCATTTCCAGTGTCCGACTGTCTGTTCGGTATTTTCTGAATCAAGAGAACCCCCTACCAGCGTCCTTTCTTATTTCCAATCTCATCGGCCCACTCTTCCCCCAAGAACGGGGAGAGGAGAGAGATTCTGATTCACAAAAGTACTGACTATATAGAAGCATCACCTGACGCTGCAGAAAACTGGACAGAATGGACGAGCATTTGTCACCGGACAATTGGATGGACAGATACTCACTCAGCACAAGGGAGTGGGAGGTGGAAGAAGATTTATATTCTCTTACTTTACTCGCTATTTTTTACGCCATTCGAACAAGTTTCTATCCTCGAGGCTCCCTTTTTTTACTATTTTATTATTATTCGTCCCATTCCTCCTGCTGCAAGTTCAATGAGGGGATCGTATGAAGGAGAGGATGAAGTTCGAACACAACACAAAAGGGAATTGTTGGCCGCGATGGATGTGTCAAATGACTTCGTTTCATTTGGGGTTAGCTGTCTTTAATTTCCTATAAATGCAATATTTTCAGCTGATACCAGAATTGAATCAGCATAGTTTAATTGTTTTTTCTTTAAATATTAGAGATAGATTTGGTTACATGATTATTGAAACTATTTAATTAATATGACAGAATCATTTTCACCAGAATTTCTTTAAACTTCAAAAATAAATCGATTTTATTTCGCAAATAATTTTTTAAGATATAAGAAAGATAAATAAGTATTAATATAATGCAAAGATTGAAAATTATATTAATATATATATAAAAGTTTATTTATTAAAATACATTTGTTTATTTATTAAAATAAATAGTATTTTATGATTAGCTGAGTCTTTAATTTCCTCGAACTTATATCTAAATTTAAATCGCCTCTTAAAAATGAATCTTTTAAATGTATCGAATTATGAATGATTTAAATTCTTCATGAAGAACCCTAAAAAATTATACAAATGTAAAATTAGTTTAAAAGTGCAATTTTCAAAAAGGCTTCTAATTTATAAAAAAAAAATTATAACTTAAATTTAATATCAAGTGTAAATAAAATTTTATTTATTTAATTGAAAAATTTTCTTAAAGTTAGGTAAAAAAATGTAATGAATGATATTAGAATTTAGCTCTCAAGTTATTTCATTTCAGATTAGTATATTAAGAACAAAGAAATTTTAAATTTGTTAGCGAATTTGTCATTTTAAACTAAATTTAACTATCATTTGAAATACTAATAATGCACTTTCATAAGATAATTATATTTTCACACAGAATTATTTAAAGTATATTTTTCTTTTTAATACTAGTCATGGTGCTTTTTAGACTTTATTGGAAACTTTCCAAATGAAATTTATTATGTTAAATTAAAAGGGAAACCATAACTCGGTATGATGTACAGAAAAAAATCTTATCACATAATTATCAGAGAAAAATCAGTCAATTAAGACAAAAAATTAAAAAATTCTTTCATTTGAAATTGTTGCATGGTTATTTGACAGTATGTCGTAGCTCTCGACTTGATCTTGATAGAAGGCAGGTATAGTGAAAAATGTAACATGAAGGATCATAGCAAGAAATGTTCTGTAAAGCTGTTTTTCCTTCCATATGAGCCTATAGGCGATAAGACTACATTTAGTAAAAAATGAAGTCAATCCGAAGTGGTTTGATCTGTATTCATGCCAATTAAATTTTCTAACTATTCATCTGAACATTTCTAAATTTTATTTCTGATAGTCATTGTTTTATGAATTTTAAATGGTAACATTTACAAGGCGTTTAGGAGTAATTTAAAAGATATTTTTCAATGAAGAGATAGTTAATTTCAATTATTTTTCTTATTTTTGTATTACCATTGAACCTTATTTATTAAAATTAAACCAGAATAAAGAGAAAAATTATTTTCCTAAAGACATTTACATTAGATTTCAATCTCCATACATAAATTGAACAAATATGGTCCTAAAAGCACTTGTAGATTCCATAAGAGCCCCAACCACCATTCAGTAACAGCATATTGACACCTATTTCTCGGCTTGCTGAAACATCGAGGGCACCATTTTTATTCGACAAACAAATCAATGGTGAAGAGTGTTGAAATATTTACCACGTGGTTTCTAAAAATACGTGCGCAAGAAGCATACGCATTGGTTTGTTCAACCTTGAGCTTGGCTGCTACACACATATTGGCTCTATCGGTATTCAATAGCCCAGTATCGGTAACCAATAAGGACATTGGATAAAAAGGGGACTTTTTTCCCTGCTCTTCTTGTACTAACTTCCTTTCCAGTCTATATATACAACCAACATCATGAGGTGGTTAAAATACGATTTAGTCGTCCCATTGTTTCTTGCGGTAAATATCCATCTGGAACATTGAATTACTCCAAATAAAACAATTTAAAAAATAGCGTCTTTGAGTAAATGTATGACAAATTATCATTTGCTATTACCCTTAAATATATATCTTTAGCCTTCGATTATTTAAAGAAAACATTTAGTTTATTTTTAAGCTTACTTTTTCGTAGTTTTAAAAAAAGACTCCTATGATATACTCTTACAATTTTCACTTAATTTTTTTCAATATTAAAAATTAAATACAAAGTTTGAGATTACATTAATTGCACTTTTTATATTTGTAAATAGTGAGAAGAAATGAGTTAAAAACATGTTGTAGTAGGATTGTTTCTCGTTATTTTCTTAAAGTTGGACATTCTAGATACCATAAAATTTAAGAAGCTCATGATTTCTTCAAGAAAATTATTTATAAAGATGCATTTTCTTTTTTATTTTTAATTTATTTTGAATAGTATATTTATTTTTGTATATTTCATAGGGCCTTAATAATATTTATTTGTACAATAAAAAGTAAAAATTCATTGCAATTTACTTAAAACATATTATTACCCAATTACAAAAGTTATTGTTGGAAAAAAATTACAGAAACCAACACTAGTCATAATAATATACGTATAAATAAAAAATCAACTTTTTCCATACATATGCAAACATTATTTTTTTTTATTTGGTGTTTATTTTTACAGTATTATACAAAAGGATATAAATTCCAGTACTCCGAGAAAAGAAGAATACTTTTTGTAACTGTTCGCAGTTTTACTTTTATTTTAATATAAAATATTCCTATTTGTTCAAAGATAATTTTTTCTTACATGATTGTTACATGCCTTAAAGATTCAAGTGCTGTTTGAATATATTATGCAAATTAAATTGCTATAAAATATGTAAAGTCAAAATAAATTTTTAAATCTAGTCTTGATTCACAATATTGGAAATTTTCCTTTATTTTCATGAGCAGTAATAAGGGAGGGATTTAATTTCCTCAAAAATTTTTGCTTGAATATGATTTTTCTTTTTATTGTTAAAAAAGCAATTTTTTGTGTGAGTATTTAATAAATTTTATTATATAACATGGTGAAATTATATTAATATATGAAATGAAACAGCTTACAAAAAATAAATACCAAAAAAAGTAATTTAAAGATTAAAATACTGTCTTCTAATAATAATTTCTAAACTATTCATTTTTCATTGTTTCACCTTTTATACAAATCATCATTCAAAATAATTGTAACTTCAAATTCAAAATAAGTGTATATCATATCAATTTTTTAATTTAAATTTTCATTGATATTGTTAATGCACTTTTTTCATAAGATGAATTTGTTAAGAGAAAAATGTTAAATTTATTTCAAATAATATATATGAGCCGTTAATTCCATAATTTTAGCATTCATTTGTTTTAAATTTAGAAAAAATAACGTGAGGAATTTAATCAGTTGATTAGACTACGAAAAGTTCTTATATATTATTTTAATCACTACAAATATATTATTCATCTTATTAAATATGTTCGCCACTTTCACATATTTTACGATGACTGTTATTTTAAATTTACAAATTTAAATAATTATTTAAAGAATTAATTACCGAAAATAAAGATTGAAAAAATATATAATTAGAAGTTTATAATTTTATAAAGCACTTAAGTATTGTAAGCATAGGTAGATATTTATTGCATATTAAATAAATTAAAGTAATTACCCTTAAATTTGTAGTTGTTTTTTATAATTTTCGCTCTTATACTTTTACAACTTTTTTACCAAAACTATGACAAAAATTTCAAAGACATGTTTTATTCTTTTTTATTTATTTATTTTTTTTCATGTAGGCATCTGTTCTTGCTCGAAATTTCCCTAAGTGAAAATCCTCGAATTTCGATTAGCAGCTTTCCCCAAAGGACCCACGAAAGAAATATTTTTTAAGTATTTCGTATTTATCCCACAATTTGCGTGTGACACCTTTCCAAACAATGTCACAAGCTTTCGAGAAATCTTTCTTTTCTTTTTTTTTTCCACCACCCCTTTCTCTCCAACAACCTCCCCCCAAAAAGATGTCGCCGTACGTAACAACGCTGCATCCAACCCCTTCGGTGAGACTAGTGTGAAAAATATGATGCCAATGTTACTTTAAAAGAACATTAGGGAAAACGCCGAAGCCCTGATAATCACCGTGCATTTGAAACGCATTTCGTTTCGTATTCAAATGCATGCATCCCTACCACCTTCGGGCGACCCCTTTCCCTATGACGCTTTTTCTTTGTTTCGTTTCGGAATCTATTACGTATTTAACCACGTGGTGTGCGAAAGAAAGGGGAAAGAAAATATTCTCCGGGGAAAATAATTCGAAAATTTAAAAGAAATTCTTGAAAAAAATTTGTTTTGTAAAACAAGCAAGGATTTAGGAGGATTTAATTTGATGACAGCTCGTGTTATACATAGAATCGTCATTTCGCATTTTTCTACTTTTTTTTATAATTTCTCTAACATTGATATGCATTTAATAATGCAATAATATATCTTTAATTTTATAAGAAAGGCATCATTTGTATTTGTCATTTTTCTCAAAAAGTTGAAGAGATTGATTTAGTTTCCAAAAGTTTTCCCTAAAAAATTAAAAAAAAAAAAATTCGCAAATGTAATTTTTTCAGAATAATATCTGCAAACGTTACTTTCGTACACCATATAAATGTCTGCCGAAACTTCAACATCATCAAACAAAAATAAAATTCTTTGCTTAAAAAATTTTGAGTCAAAATATGTATAAAATAATCATTTTATGTATTCTATGGAAAAAATAACATATCATTTAATGTAATGGAAATAAGAAACAACTTTAACTTGTGAAACACCATTCAAGTTTATATAAAAGACTAAATGGAAGTTTTCTCCAAAAATATTCAGAAAATTATGCGTCTCAAATCGTCATTGTTTTATGTAGGAAACTCGATTTGCAAAAACGTCACCTCAATAGTATGCCTGGAAAATGACCGGGAAGAAAAACAGGCAAAATATTCACAGACATTTCCTCGAAGTGTTTCACACCCTTTTCAAAGTTTTCCAGACCAAATGTTTTTATTTTTTTCAAAAAGCCTTCAATTTTCTTACATGGTCAAATGGTGCAACCGACCAATTGCTTCTTTTAGGAGCCCCTTCAGTAAAAAATGCAAGAAAAGGGGAAAAAACTGAGTGGGAAGGAAGGAAAAAAAAATCGGGATTTGCACAACAGCTCCAGATATATTTTTTTCTCCTTTGTTTTCCTTTTCCCTTTTCTTCGCATTTCATTTCTTCCTTGTTTTTTTGGTGCTATGTGAGGGAGCCCCGGTGTCATCTTTTCCCATTAGCGGGGCCCGATCTGGCCGCAGGTGGCCGTTACCGCCCGGGCGAGTTGCCGGAGCTTGGCCGCCCTAATCCCGCCCCAACCCTGGTAACTCTCTCTTCCTCTCTCGCTTGACCCCTGGAGACTGGGTGTTGACCCTCATATCCCTTGTCACCTCATTACACCAGGGGGAAAGAAAATCTTTGCGCCCCAGCCTGTGTTTTCTCCTCCGCTCTTATTCCCGGGGGCTTTCCGTTGTAATCATTGGACCCAATTAGGAACGTTTGTTCTCATTACCAATCATACATCCATGATGTTTAGGACCATATTCAGCATACATAAATGGATTATGTTTTAAATACACTTAGTTACTGTTTATGAAATAAAGTGCATTAAAGGAAATAAGCAATTAAAATAACGAATCTCAAAGATTAACTCTCATTCAAATTTCCATTTAAATACTTTTGTGTTATTTTAAAAACAAATTTATATTTCTCTCCTTTAAGTTTAACTATGTAAATTGTAAAATTGCCCAAATTGATATCAAAATCTCAAAATGAATTTAAACTATTTTTGCGATATATTTTTTCTTAATATTTTATATTGTTTTTATATTTTTTGGATATATTTATAAGGACTTATTAAAACTAATAATGTAATATATCGGAGGACATTTACATTTCTTGATTTATTAATTAAATTAAATTAAATAAGTATATGATTTCAAATTATGTTTTCCAAGCAAAGAAAAAAATTCAAATCAGACTTTTCAAAATTATCAGTTAACTTACAAATATAAATTTTTTTTTAAATTCTGACATCAATTTAATCTTGGTTAGAATTTAGATATCAGAGTTCTTCTCTTGAAATAATAATAAAGTGGAAATGATTTTGTCTCGTGGATATAAAACAGAAAATTTTATCTTCCTTAAAAATTTGACTTAAATTGTTTACTATTTTTAATAACTAAATTATAACTGCTGTGCATGAATTTCTTTAATATAAAGAGATTAAACTGATTACTAACCAAAGCCTTCGTTTGAATTTTACAAAGAGAAAATTAAATTATTTTAAATAAATCTTCAATTAAATTTTATATAGAAAAATTCAATTATTTCAAATTTTAAATTAAAATATTCAAACAGTTTCAAGCTAATTTTTTTAATAATTACACAAAATTGAATCAGGAAATTAATGATTTAAATGTACATTTCTATTTTATTTTGATGGAAATCTAAAATCAAGACAAAAAAGATAAAGATTAAAATAATTTACGAAACAACTATGACTTTATTAAAATCTATATTTAAAATTTAATTAAATCATATAGAATTTTCTAAATAAGAAAACTTTATTTTAATACGTGAATATTCTTTATTTCGTACCAATATGATTTTAAAAAATCTAAATAAAAAATACATCTTAATTCTTAAGTTAGCTGCAACATTATCGAAGCTTCTAATAAAAATTTAAAATCTGATCATTTACTCATCATCTTAAAATGTAAAAATCGAAAATCTAATCAAGATATTCTTTTTAATTAAATATGAAATCAGAGATAATATTTCATTTATTTTATGTCCACTTTGTCATTATTAAAGTTGCTTCATAAATTATAATTTTATATCAAATTTAATTCAATCCTTAAGTTACATAGATTCTAACATCTATGTTTTAATTATAAACAAGTGCAATAATATGATAATGTAATTAATTTTTATTCATTCATACTACAAAAAAAACTATTAAAATATTATAATTTCTATTTAAGTTTTATTAATTAATTTTGATTGAGACTTTAAAGTATAAAATTTTATTGATGTTAAGATATAAAGTATATTCATTTCAAAATTCCAAATTATTGGGATTTTATTTACGAATTTTTAAAGTAGCTTTTTAGTTACAAAACTGTATATTTCATACGAAATATAAAGTATTTTAGAAACTATTTAAATTTATTAAATGGTTAATGGGTAGTTAGTTTCTTTTTCGTTTTCTTTTTTTTTTTCTGAACACCCGTATTCATTTTATAAAGAAAAATTGATATCGGTATTAAGAAATATTTTGAAATGGATATTTCTAAATGTTTTTTCTTGAGAAATCTTCAAAAATTTTCCTTTTTCATTAAAAAATGTTCACGAGAAAAAAATAAACTTTCCAGATTTAGTAATCTATTATAATAAAGATAATTGAATGAATGGTTTATATATTTATATATAAACCATTCATTCGATTATCTTTATTATAATCCCCATTACATAAATTCATTTATGTCTATAGATGTTAAACATCTCGTTGTACCAATGAAAGACAATTGGTTCATTTTAGGTAAAGAAATTTTTAACACAGAACAGAAAATTTTAAATAACTGTTAGTTAACTAGAATAATTGATAAAAGGTAATATAAATATCTTAAGATAGTATATAAGATATCGTAATACATATAAAGATTAAGAAAAGATTGCTAATTCTTACCAATTTTGTAAATTTATAAATGCTTAAATAAAAATTAATAAGGTTTCATTAAATTTGATATTAATATCCTTTGTTTATGAATTTCCAAATCAATGTCTGCATTCAAATCTCATTACACTACTCATAGAAAGTAAATAAATAGGGAAATAATATATTATAAATACGTTGAAAAATAACAAATTTATAACTAGTGGGGCATGTCTCTCAATATAAAATATTTGCTTATGGTCTCATGTATAGATTAGCAAAAAACAAATCGAGTTAGATCTGGATCATTTTGAAATTTCCTTTGATTATGAAGTCCTTAAGCTTTTGCGACTCCTTTTCTACTCATTCCAGTACATTTTTGATCGATGAGGCATTGAGACAATCGTAAACACTTTCGCTTTAATAAACAAACTATAATTAGAAGAAAGTATCAGATGTCACAGATATTTTTTTTTCGCGAACTTCACTTGTTATCTGAGATGATAATTTTAAAAGGGGAGAAATAATTACACACCTCCGTTTTTGAAGAGAGGAATATTCCAGAACAATGCACATTATGGCTTAGGCGAGTTTACAGCCAGCTTTATGTATAGTTTACATTAATTACAAATGCTTTAATTAAAATTTCTAAATGAAACATTAACCTGTATTTTAAATTGACAAAGACCAACATTCTGATATAAAATTCACGCCATTTTATGCAGCCATTCTGAATTCAACACCGACAAATATTCTGCAGGAAAAGTAATGAGTTTAGTTGCATAAATACATTTTTACTATAGAAGCATCATTCCCCAAAAATGTTGAAAATAAGTAAAGTTTTTAATTAAAACTTTAATTTGAAATTAGCTAAATATATGTTTCTTAAAACAGCATTGCAAATTTAAACAGAAGGAAAATACTTAAAGGTTTCCATTAAAAATTATGAATTGAAATTAAATCTAAAACCATCCATACATCCATACAATTTTATTATTAATAAAGGTTATTTAAATGTGTAAATTGTTTTTTTCAAACTTAAAATATTTCTGTATGAATACAATAACAATATTTTTATTTTATGTATCCAAATTATTAATTATATTGTTATCATTTTATATTATTTTTACTCTTGAAATTTACCAGCTACAGAAAACAATAAATATTCTTAAATGAGAGTTTATATTTGTTACATCAATAAAATAAAAAACATTGATTCAATCCGTATAAAAACTAAGAAATTGAAGGAAACTTGTATTGATGTGAAAATAAAATGAGAAGCAATGGTATCTGAAAAGAACTGAATTTGGAACTTGAGAAGCACCAAACAGTTGGCAGTGAGAACAATGTAAATATTCCCTTCAGCTGCTATATCGTTATTGAATGCAAGGTTATATAAAAGAGTATATGGCCGTATTAAATAGAGTCTGAGATTTACTGAATGCAACTATAGTGCTATAGTAACTATTAAAAAAATGTATATTAACATGAAAAAAAAATCAGAAAACATTTATCAAATTATAATTTTTAAATTGCGCACGCTTCGTGTGATTTTAAAAATCAGAATATTGTACTTCATAGTTATATAAAAATGAGAATAATGCTTATTCTAACGAGAGAAAAAAATTGATTACATTACTGATTTATCAGAAGTAAATGTTTACCGCAGAGAACCAATAGGTTTAATCGTAGGAAAATTTATCATTCTTTGAAGTAGAAAGGAAAGAAATATAATGTGTATTTAAACAAGCAATAGAGAGTTTTTTTCTTATAGTGTTCACACACATTCAGCCAAATTTGGACTTGAGTTATTAGCGTTCAGGTGTTCAACAATTAATGGGGTTGAATTCTAACTCGAGCTTGCATGCTTGTAGTGATTAGGAATCCACTTTAAACTGTGAGTCATATTAGATCTCTATGTAAAAAAGTGATCATAAATCGATAAACGAACCAAATATTTAAACGTATTTAGAAATTAATTAAAATATTAATATTTATTTTGCATTAAATAGTACATTAAAAAATAATGTAATAAAGTATTCAGGGAAATTTGAATTTCATAACTCTACTTTTATTTCAAATAAAAGTAGAACTTGCATGCCGATTCAGAAAACTTATAAAGATTTTCATTATAATTTTTCAAATGTTTTTATTTATGAATACAACTTTTTTACATTTTTATGACACGAAGAATATTCTACAATAATGGTATTTTGTATTTATAAATATTTAAATTTCAGCAACTTTTTTCATTTAATTATTGTGGAAAACTTTTTCTTTATGTTTATTACATATTGTAAAACAAGTAAGTTAACTCATGACTACGAAAAACCTATCCTAACATAATTATCCAAGAAACTTCTTCGTGTTGAATAGGAAATTTTTGCTATCAAAGTTTTACAGAAGTCATTTACAATGATTTTATTTTCGAAGAGATTGAAAAAAAAATGTTCTTCTGAGATGCTTTCAAATTCAAATGAGTAATAATAAAGCACCGCAACTTAACATTTTCTTATTTGTTTACTTACTTTAAGTATAAAAGCTAAAGGAAAAATTTCTATTTATTAAATTAATATACTATTTTATGAGTTACTGATCCCATAAACTTTCAATAAAATCAATAAATGAACCTAGTTGGATCCTAGCAGAGCCAACTAAATAACCTTGGCGCAAATAATTTTGGTTGGCGATAAATTTCACCAGTTTTCGTAATCCTACTGTGATATACTAGACATGATAAACCTTACTATTTCTGGAATTCTTATTTCGCCATTTTGTTTTGCCTTGGAGCTTTTTTTTGGTTTGTCTCCAAGGGTATGGGCTCTCCTAGGATTTTACCAATGAATGGTATGGTTATATTTATGATTGGAATTTTTTAAGAGCTAACTAGAATAACATTTTGCTGGGCATATCAGTATATCTTGTCATGACTAGTGAAAGATGTTGATTATAATGACATACATTATAAGCTAACTTTTCGAAGACAGACAAAGGATTCTGGGCTTATTCTGGACAAAGGAACTATATAAAAATAACATTATAAAAATAAATCTTCAAAACTTTAATGCAATGAATTATGAATATTAATTGTGAAGTGTTAATGTAAAACAAGTTTTAAGAAGCATTAGATAAAAAGGTTACGCGTCGTGACTATTTATTTATGATGAATGAAACGTAATGAAATTGAAAAGTATTTAAATTTAAATAAACGCTATTCTTTTTCGAAAAAACAATCTGAAAATATAATATTATTTTTGATAAACTATTTATAATATATGAAAAATAAATGTTATTTTAATAGTGTAAGATATCCTATAAATATAATAACTTACAAGTACTTTCATAATTTATAAGTTGTATTTTGCATATTTTAGAAAAATAAATCAAAAATACTTTCGTCAAATCAAAAATCTTACAAAATATAACAATAAGTGAGTATAATTTTAATTATTTCTTCTCCAGAATGCAACTTTTAATTATTAATAACTTAGAACAATTAACCGGAGAACCTCTTAATACAATAAAGTGGAAATATACATTCATATTAAGGATAACTATTTCAGTATGAATTAAAATCGGAAAGTTTTCTGTTTGTATTATAAGACTTCTTACTCTGAAGACTGAAAATCTGCGTGCCTAAACGAGATAAATGGGTAAATTTAAGCGACAAAGAAGAAAAAGGAAAACAAAATTAATAAAAACATGATACAAGGAAAAATTCCATGAAAGTAAAAAACTAGGTACTTTGGTAAAGGAAATGGTGAATGGAAGCACTTGCTGACGTCAGATATTTGGAACCGAAGTCGAATTTCCCACGTATACACCGTAGGGTGTTGGTTCTTGGTCTGATTTTCCAAGAAGTGAAGTGAACTGAGTCAAACGATATGATTTATATTTTGCTTTACATATGAAGTGTTGGAGTTCATAAATTTTTGTCATGAAAGATTTATTAATGATGAGTGTAAAGGAAAAAAAATTTCTCCACTTTACAATATCTTATTTTTTTCTTCTTAAAACTAAAGAAATCTTAGTAAAAATTGACAGTTTGATCAAAAAGTCATAAACAATCAGTTGAAAATTATATAACTTTTTTATTTTATTTTTTATCATTCGGATTATTTTTTTCTATTAGTTATCAAATTTCACGGCTTTTATGATAAAGTAAAAAAATCGTGACAATATATATATATATATATATATATATATATATATATATATATATATA
>JAPDSC010085030.1:78316-93304 GCA_026290005.1 Latrodectus geometricus | reverse complement strand
ATATATATATATATATATATATATATATATATATATATATATATATAATGAAAAAAATTGTGCAATATAAGTTTTGCTTGCAATTTTTTCATTTTCTCGGGTTACATAATGATTAATAATAGTAATAAATGATTTTTATTTTTTCTACGTAACCGTTTCTTAAATAATTACATTATATCAAATATTTAAATTTGTATATTAATGTATCAAACTGAAAAAGGCAGAAAATTCTCTTAGATTTCTTTGAAGCTATCTACACCCCGCATATATAAAGGTTCAAATATAAAGTAAATTTTAAAAAATTAGGAAATACCATTGAAATAAATTACCTGAGAATTTCTGAAGTAAATATTAGCAAATTCATATTTAATTACCATGTAATTATCATTAATTGCATTAACTAGAGCGAGATAAAATGATTAGGGAGAGTAATAGGATTAATTGCGCACACACGATGTCCTACATTTGTAAGTTAATGATTCCGATCAGAGCGTTAATGTCAGAGATGTGATTTACATGGACACTGAGATATCAGCTATTAATTAAACTATCTTAAATCTCCTTGCTTTACTAAGATGTGTTATCAGTAATTAATTCCATTAAAAGGATTAAATCATCTTAAAGAGAACTGATTTTAGATGTGGTTGTTCAAACATTTATTGATAGGAGTTAAGTGGCAATGAAATTAATTTCAAGATATAGAAATGTTTGTTTCACCGTCTGCGACAGACTCGTTACTCGAGATCATGCAAAATCTCGACTTCTCTCATTTTTCCTCTGGGTTTCGAGGCTACAGAGTGAGTACGGGACATGAGGGGAGGAAGGGCAATGAAATAAGGCATGCCTAAAAATGAAAAAGACTCGAAGTAGCATAATAGAGTGATGGATAGATATAGAGGAGGAGGAAAATTCCGACTTTCCAAAACTGCCATTGTTAACTAGAGGAGAGAGAGGCTGCAGTCGGCTTCAGTAATTGGGCCTTCAGGGCAGTACAACCAAACCTTCATTTCAGGGGGTTGGCAGTCCTCTTCACTGCGGTAGCAAACTTGTGGTTAACAAGGCTTCTGTTCTACTCGCCCCTTCTACTCCCACACAGCAGTTCCCCAAAACTTCATTCCTCTAGGCTACGGGAGCCCCGGATAGGAGAAAGGGGGCAACTTCGAGTGTGCCCCGGCAAAACTAATAAAAGGAAAACACAGCACGCTTCCCCTTCCTGCTGCCAAGAAGTACCGGCGGAAAAATTCAGAAGAACCTTCACCTCACCCCCACTCTTTTGCCATTCGAACCAACTTGTGTTCTGTCTTTTCCTCTATCGCAAATGACGGTGCTTGTGTCTGTGCGTCGACAGGATTAGAATCTTTCCGCAATAGCTTGAAAAATGAGGATCTCTGTGGTGGGCTCGTCCTCTTTAAAAATGACTCTGATTGTTAAAGAGAGAAAAATCTGTCAATACGTCAAACGAAACATTTCCTTTCGCATATTCTTTGCTCGAATAATAATAATAATAGAAGATTTTTAAGGTCGACCAAGATATGTTTTTTTTTACTTTGGTAAATAAGCAAATTTTTCCGCAAAAATTCAAAATCCTCTTTAAGTCTGACAAAGATTCTGCACGATTCCCTATTGTGATAAAATTATTTTCTTCTTTGTGTCTGGTTTGCTTTCGTACGCTTACATGCAAAATTTGTTAGCTTACATGCTTTATATAAATCGTAATAATTTTAAAGTATCAAATAGAAAGTAGAAATATAGATGGATTTTTCTTAATGTGTATTTAGGAAGAAACATTCATTTTGTTTTAATTTCTCTTAAAGCATTAATATCAATTCTATGACAGCGTATACATAACGTAATTCATTTACTCAATTTTGCATAAAATCCCATAATTTAATACCAAACAAAAGACATTTATTTAATATGGCACTTTTTCACTTAAAACTTGTATAAAGGTAAGAAACGATTTTAAAAGCATTAGAAAGAACACATGAATAAAAATGACAAATGATTATGACACCAGGTATCAGTATCATAGCTGCATAACATAGTGTCATTAAAAATATCTTTATAAATGGAGTGCAGGTTCGTACCCACTCCTATTCTAGTTCCAGAACATGCTATCAAAAGACAATTTGATAGTACTGTGAATACACGCACACAAATTGATTAGCAATGTGATCTTTCCCGAGCAAATGTGGAGTTATTTCAAGTATTTCATCTTTTTCGAATCGAAACCCATCTGATATCTCACTTTAAACTTAATTCAAATTTAACAGTAAATTTCACTTAATTTCAGTCAATTTACATCTAATTTAAGTAATCAGTACATCTTCCCCGACCATAGTGTCTTGAGATCAATAGAATGCGCAACATTAGTCTCTGGGTGCAATCATTAAAAATAAAATTCTTATAGCTGAAAATCACTAACATTTCATCACTATATTATAATACAAAAAGTAAAACCCTAATAAAGTTAATATAGATAATTTATAATTTTTTAGTCAATCTTTTCATTTTATAACAATTCATATAAAACAAGTGTTTTCATTTATTTCAACCTCAAAAATAATAACACAATTTCCGACTGAAATTAATTAAATATTTTTACTAGCTCAAACTTAGGGATGATTTAAATATAATTATTTGGTAGAGAATTGATATTTGTACTTACATATTTTTAGTATCACCCTTCAACATTTCGTAACTATTAAACCGAAAATATGTCTCAATTTTTTTGTGAGATAGCTTTTTATCACACTCCATTAACTCAGCAAAATTTTTTATTTCAGTCTGCATCCTTTAATATTTATCACCAAATTTCAATAATTCTCCTTCAAAATTTGAAATTTATGTGGAAAAAAATCTTGATAATTTACAATAGCAATTTGCATATAAAAACTATTGTAATTTGCTTTTTAAATAAATTTAAGATATTAAAATTATATTTAAATCATTTATTTACGAACTTTATAAACTATATTTTAAAAGAATAACTACTACAAACTTTTATGAATATGCATATTGAGATGTTCGTTAAAATGTGTAAAATGAATTCCTTCTATGAAAAGTTCCTTTTATATAAATACATTTTAAATTTATATACAGGCAAGTCCTAATTTTAAAAAGTCCTTTATTAATTATACATATAGAAAGAAGTGAATTAGATATTTAAATTTAAATTATGCTGATACATTTATATTTTATTTCAAAACATGTTCATAAATATATTAGCGGACACAAATTAAAATAAAAATATTACTGATCCCGCTATTAAAAAATAAAATTCAAACTGAAAAATGTTGAAAAGTAGTCCAGGAAAATTTTATGCGTGCTTGAAAAGTTGAAATTAATGCACCATAATTTGAAACAAATTGTTATTTCTATTTAAATAAGAACACATGAAAGTTAAATGAGTTTATAATTGTGAGAAAACAAAAAAAAAAATTGAATATCCTTTATAAATTATCTTTAAAAGATGCTTAAAAATTCAGAAACGCTAACAGAACGAAATTAAAAAACCGTTATCTTTCAATAAATATTTACTATATCTGTGTGTTTAAAATACTGTTTATTTAAAATATACACAGATAATATATGAATAAATTATGTTTCATTCACAAATAATGATGTAAATAATTGAAATAATCACTAGCATAATTAATCATTAATTAAGGTATATGATAATAGTATGTGGATAATAGTACAATTATAATTAACGTGTGGGTATATTAGCTACTTCATATCTTTCCTTTGAAAGAGGAAAATATTTTTAATTATAATTTTTAATTATTATTTAATCAAAAAATTTTTATTTTGCAATATTTTCAATCAATGAAAATGCATTTATTATTATTTAATCAAAAACAGCTTGACATGAATATTAAATTTTCCAGTTGACAATATATATAAGTAAAAAATTACTATCCTAAAACATTAACTTCAAGCTCCTTTGCATATTTCGTTCAAAAATATTTAGCCCTTAAAAAACTTCCGATTTTAGAAAAAATTTCGGCAAACCTTTGGCGAACAGCCCTAAAGCGAAAAAAACCTGAAAGAATTGTTAGATCTGAGAAACACCTGTCAATTATAAATGACGCACGAATGGGAGAAAAGTGAGGATTCCGATTCAGTCTCACCCCTTCTTTTTAAAACAAAAATGAAAAATAATAATAACAACACAACACGTAAAAAAACAAAACAAATCGGCTTTGAGCCAGTTTGTTTGTTCAGCAGTAAAAAAAACAATGAAAACAGGAAATTCTTTTCTTCTCAAAAAAGCATATTTTATTCCCACTGAATGATATATTTGCTGTTAACAGAGTAATAGTGCGAAACACAATTCTTCGCCCCCTCATCTTATTATGTAAATTCTTCCTGGAGCACTCCAGGAAAAAGGGAAAAGGAGAAAGAGGAGGGAAAAAAGACGAAGGTATAATTGAGTACAGTAGATAGAAGAGAGTGGAGTTGTGTTGTACGTTGTTAGCGACATTTAAAACAGGAACCCCTCATTAGAATAACAAGTCGTAGGCAGGTACTTGCTGAAGGAAGAGCTTTTCTCTCTGAGAAATAAAGCTATGCCAAGAGTGCTAAATTGTTTTACAGAACAGAAGACCAGGGGAAGGGGGGGGGGCTGCGAGAGTGAGAGGTTAACTGAGATGAAACTTTTCAAACTTTTAAAAAAGGAATGGTTGGCTATGGGACTTTTGTTTGGATAAAAATGTAAATGATTTTCATAAAATGAAAACATTCTCTCAAAATATCATAAAAACGAATAAAATAATTTATTAAATTGTTTTTGAGGTAAAAACACTGAGAAATATAAATTCATCGTAAGTTTGCTAATGGCGGATGAATATGCTTTTCGAAGATGTTATAGAGATTCATACAGGTTATCGATACAAAAATATTTAATAATTTAATCTACTTTACTTTTAAAACTAAGATTAACATTCACCAATAACTACTCATTGATATAATTTTAAAAAATTCAATAATTTTATGTTATTTAATTTGGCAGCGTTAAATTATACTGAATAATATATTAAAAGAACTATATAAGCAGAAGTAATGTTTAATTAATACTAAGGAATATGCACAATTAATGTTTCTACGCTTGATTTTTTTAAAAAAAAATTGAAAATAAGCAATTCACAAGATCTTTTATGCCTAGAGTATTTTATTGATTACATTTAAAATTTTGGTAATAAATTGCTTAGTTAAATTTTTTAAATTACCCATGTGCCATTTTTGAATAGCACAAAATATAGCTTGAAAATTTGCTCAATTATATTATATATTAAGAAGAATACAAAATATTGATAGCTACAGAAATAAATTTATCTCCTCTTTTTGTCCATTTTGAATTACATTATACAGTAATGTAATTATCAAGCGCAATATAATGAAATTAAAGTAAGAATAATAAAATTAGCTTTGAAATTTGAATTCAATATAAGTTATGCAATAGATAAAATTTTCTCCAAAATTAGAAGTAGAAGATATCATTTAATAACTGAAAATTTTGACTATTTATTTCTTTGCTTAAAATAGGTAAATTTATCATAAAATCTTCAGTTAAAATCACCAAATAAGTTTAATTTTGTTAAATCACTTTAAGTTTAAAATTGTATAACATCTTGTTTAAATGCATTCAAATACTTCTTCAGATTTTCATTGTTTGCTTGTGATTAATAAATCGTGCCCTCTGAATAGACTCGCAGTAAATTTAGAAGTCATTAATTATGGCAAACATTTTGAAAAAATTGTGTGAAAATTGTTGAAAGCAGAATTAACACTTACTTTCTGAGAAACAACTTAACGTAATAGCTCACGAGAAAGATATTCAGTGCTGCCAAATGACTTTAAAACTCTTCGAAATCAGAAGAACTTAGAAACAGCTCGACTAAAAAGAAACACATTAGGTAATTGTCAATTTAATCAGTCCTCTTGGAGACAAAAGTCTTGGTGTCACTTTCCCCAGAGCTATTATCTCTGTTGCAAGGTAGAGACTAATGACCGTTAACAAAGAGATTTATTTTCATTAGCACTCCTGCAAATACTTCAGAAGAAGCAGGGAATTTTTTTAACTCCTCTTTTAAGCAATTCCCTCTTTTTTTTTTACCCGACTCCTACTTCACACCTATTCCAATTTCTCTACCCTTTTTATTCGTTGCAAGAAAGAAGACTTCATCTTCTTTTCTTCCGAACAGCTACTACTCGTATTCTTTTTTTATCGTCTGCTTTTTTCATTCCCTTCCTCTTCACTTCGCTTCGAAAATGATTCCATGAGTTTAATTTTCTCCAAAGGTGCGAAAAAGTAGGGGGATAACGGAATACATCTTCATTAAGCCTTCCAGCCGTGTCATGAGATAATTTGCATCAATTAAATTCCCTAAATCTTTTATATCTTCCTTCCACTTTTCCTTTCCACCTCTCTTTCTCTCGGTGTATCGAAACAGCTGTGCTATAAAATAGCCCGTGAATTATTCAATGAAATGCGTGGACGCCTCGCCTTATATGTTCCTTCTCTTCTGGTTGCTTAAATTAAATTAGTAAATGAGATTACAGCAGCAAATTGGACGTTAAGAAATCTTTCAGCTGTTCTTACTTCTTTACGTATCATATTTTTTAAATATTTGAAAATTAATCATTTCTTTCTTCACCATGATAAAGCTTACGACAATGCATTTTGAAGTTACGACGTTATTCTAGGAATTCCAAGTGGATTGATATCATGAAGGATATTTCAAGCTATTTTCTTTTAAGAATTTATTTTTCTTCATTAAATAGCAATATTTTATTAAAATTCTTAATATTTGAAAAAAATCCTCTTGTTTAGACTCATATTCACTTTAAAGATAAGGGTATAAATTTATTTACTGTTTTTATTAAGATATTATCTAATTTGCTTATATATTTAATTAATACATATAGTCATACAAATAAAGTAGTCAGGTTTCGTTAACGATATTCTATATTTATTAAATATCTCAAATCATAGCTTAATAATACTAGAAATGCAACTAATTTTGAATCACTCGGAGAATATATTTCTGTTAATTGAAGCAATTTTGTGCAATTTTACTTTTAATGTTGTAATTTAATTATACGAATGGGAACGAGTTCATTTGTAAATTAATAGCTATGAAAATTTATGTTTATTAATAGAATTTTATACATAAGAATATTAACTGCCATGAAAAAGGACAATTTTGGAATATGAATTTAGAAAATGTTCCATTTCTTAATTCGAAAATTTACTGCTAGAGCATTTTTGTCAGAATATGTTAAAACACTTGAAATATATTTAACTAATTAATCAGATAAGAATTTAATATTTTTTATTCTTTTAAGAAGAGAATGAAGACAATTGATCAGAATAATGTATTATTAAACTAAGTAAAAAATTTTGATTTTGGAGATTTCTTATGTTGGAAAAGATGATGATCTTACACGAAAAATGAAATAAAACGTCGTATTTAATATTTTTTTAATTAAATTACTTTTTCAGTTTATTTATCGGCACGCTGGTTTTTTTTCTAAGCGATATTTTAGTACATTGTTAAATGATGCATGATATTATATAACAAATGTGTTTTAATTTATCATACAGTTAAATAAGATTAATTTGTTTACAATGTATATATGCTCATTAAAATTAATTCAATGATTGGAAATTTTACAATTTTTCAAGATGATATTCAAGTTTGTTAAGATTTATAAATAAAATAATAACAATTAAAATAATTAATTTATTTTCAATAAATGAGAAAATATCTTACTTTTCTTTGAGCCTGTAACCCATGGATCTAAAAAAGATGATTATCAATATTTTTATTGAATAACAAAATTTTTATTATATAAATAATTATTTTTTTTTCTAAATCAAGAAGTTTTCATTTTTTACATGCTATTTATATACATAATACTTATATTTATTTTCTTCGACACAAGTAGGTTAAAATATTTATGAAGCAAGTGATTATCAGCAATCATAATGACCATATATGATGAATTCTTTATTTATAAATCAATTTATTCACCTTTATAAATAAAGAAATCTGTTTATTTTGAATTTATTTCAGATTCATATTTTTGTTTGAGTAGAATCCAATATATTTACATTCATTTTATTCAACAAAAAACGATTTATGGGGCTATAAATGGTTTTGAAACCCTGCCAAAAATTTATGTTTAAAAATAATATATTTAATTTTGTTCATTCTAATGTATTCATTTTTATAATAAATATTTTAATTTTATATTAAATTTAAATTTTTTACTTTAAAAATTTAAAATATATAGAGGTTTAATATTTTTTATTATGGTTTTAGTTTATTTTTATTAAGAAAACTAATTAAATCTAATAATGAGACACATTGCCTACAGATACTTCAATTGAAACTCATAGAATTATCAATCATTACACTTCCTTTACTTAAATTTTTATGCATTAAAAAAATGAGACATAAAAAATTGTTCTCGCTTTTTAAGTTATTGTTCTCTAATACAAATTTCATTGCAAGAGAGAAATATTTCTATTAAATTATACATTATTTATTCATGTTTACTCTCTGAGTCAGTTGCTTACATTCAATGAAATGAAAGTTTAAAAGATATGAATCTCGAATGTTAAAAGTTACGACTCTGCTAATTGGAATCATAAAAGAATCTGAAAATTTTCTTTTTGCATTAAGCATTAGGATTTCTTAACAAGAACATCGGAAATAATAACAAAAATGAAAAACATTCTCGGGGGTCTCAGCTTGAAAGAAGTTGCTAAGCTTGGAAAAATAATGAAAAGACGTTTGGTGGGAAAACGGGCAAGGGGGTGGTTGAAAAAAAAAAGAGAATTCTGCATCCCTTACTTATCCTTCCGAACCTCATGACTGAAAAAAGTGTAGAAAAGTGAACAAGTTTGGCCCAAGTACAAGAAGAATAGTGAGCGCGATCTCCCCACAAAATGATAATGAGGAAATGCATCGTCACTTTACTAGGTGGAAGAGTCAACTACTTTCCAAAAACTGCGGTAACATGGTTTGTATTTAAATCAGTTCCCAGTTTGGGGAAAATCGCGACACACACAAACCCGGCATCCTTCCATAATTCCATGGAAATTTCAAGAAGGGGGTTTAAAAACCCCGAAAAAACACTCTTTTCCTCTTTCTGCTCCTCCCTAAAGGTGCCTTTGGCGCTTTCTCCACGCGGCTAATTGAGCTTTTCTCTGGGACTTTCTTCCAGGAAACTTCTCATAATATAAAAATCGCAACCGTCATAGGATGCTCATGCCACGCGTTTCAATTTTTTTTTGTTCCCTGGCGCTTCTTCTGCGAATAGTAATTCTTTGCCATACCCCCATAGTCAGTATTTTTTCCTTTCCTTCTTCTCTTGTTGTGGTATCACAGAGAGTCAGGTTTTGTTCTTTTATCTTTCTCTTTTCTTCTTGCAAACAGTGCGTGATCCCTTCTTCTTTTTCATCTTTGGAGGGGGTGAAAAGTTGTTCCCCAACCCCACACCAACAACTTTTTTTATTTGCCTAGAAACTTTCTCCTCTGGTATCTTCTTGTTTGCGGGTCTACAAAAGATAATATTTTTTCTCTTTTCTCTTCTTTTTTTTCAATTTCTTTCTCTTCATTTTCTTCCTATAAAGTTTAGTTTTCCAGACAAAAGCCTCCGTTAACCTTTTGGACCTTGTGCGCAAACGCTTTTAATTCATTGTTGCCATCCGCGAAACACCTTCCACCCACCCATTTTCCTTCGTCAGTTTAAAGAGTGCAGTGAGTTGGAAATATTGGAACCATTTTTAACACAAAAAAACCCCGAACTACGCTTTATTTAGCACCCTTTGAAACGGATGCATCAGATGCTACAGCTGCTGCACAAATCGTAATGATGTTATGGTATTCAGTGTGGAAAACCGATATATTGGCGTCTAAATAAATGAGCATATTCCTTTCTGATGAAGGAATTCAAACAAACAGATGCATAAGATATCAAATTAGAATCATTTCATTCCTGAAAAAAAAATCTCATATATATACACGCTTTCTTCATCAATAGATAAAACTCTTATACAGAAACTTTTCATTTATTCAGGCTTAACTACCCAATAAAATATATTATTTTTAAATTCAAACTTTTGCTTCTATAGAATGGCAACAAACATTGCTTGTTTTTTTTTAATATTTTAGGCTAATTAATAAAATAGCCATTTTAGTATCGAATTAACATTCGAAAATTGAAGTATTTGATAAAGATTCTTTGCTTTTTAAAAATAAGTTATACTTTTATATGACATCACTGTTAAGACAATTACTATTTTACCATAACTTGAAATAGAAAGGTTAAAATAAAAGGAAATTTTATTTATTGTATAAATGATTCAATGGAAGATTTTTCCAATGTTTAACATCAAAATCATAATTGTGAATAAAAATTGTCCCCTTACATTTCAGAAATTTACAGCTAATCATAACGAGGATTCTGTAACGCTGTTTTAGTTCTAATGAAATGTAAAATAAGTTAGTTAAAACTCTCTTTTAGTTTTAAGTTATTTAGAAAAGTTATTCAATACATTTTTTTGCAATTGTCTCCACATTGTTCTAAGTTCCTTTGTAAAGAATAGTTATAAATGCCGCTACTATTACATTGTGCAATTTTTCCAGCAACTTTCCAAGTGGAATTATTTTTTATTCGATACAGAAATCACTTTCTCGACACAGAAATCACTTAAATTCTCTTCAAAGTACTAATTAATTTATATGATAAAAAGTAATTATATTTTTTAAAATCGTGATACTTTAAAACAACAAAATACTGTAAATTAACCAAAAATAAATATTTTCTTACTAAATGTTAATTTAACTAACGAATAAAATAAATTTATCCCCTTTACATAGATTTATATTTTCTTTTTAACACTCACAAAAATATATAAATTAGTATATTCGTAAACTAAAACATTCTTAAATGTTATGAAGTTATTTATGTTATCGTACTCTTTTGTAAAGAATTATGATTATTAAAATTCTTTTCTGAAAACAGAAAGCGCTAATAAATATACTACTATTTTCTGGCTGATAATTAAATTTTTGTGTATACATATATACTATAATTACTTGCTCATTTCAATTTTTATTGAAAAATCATGTATAAACCACTCAATGAGAGATTTACCTTTAGATAAAATAGATTAATTGGGCTTTTCTCCATCTTAAAATAGTTTTGTTTTGATAAAAAAAATTTTTTTTTCAGCAATGAGTATCATTTGAGTACTTTATTTAAACTGTGCATCACTTAATTGGAAAGATATCATGATTAGACACTAAATTTTTGCTCTTATTTTTGTAATAGTAAATAATTAAGTTTGCATCATTTATTTATAATAGTTTTCATTTAAAAAATTTTGTTAAATATTGTCGGAAGTGTTCCCTTTTTATCAATAACATGATAATCAAAAAATGCCCCAATTTATAAAATATTATTTGGTCATTAGCTTGACCAACTAGAGCAGTGTTACCAGCTTCTCTTTAATTAATAGTGAATCTCTTACATTCCCGAATATTCCTTTACAGCCATAATGCAGTAACAATTTCACGTTTTTATATTTTACATAAATTAACAATATTATATAGAAATTAATAAAAATTCTACAATTACTTACAAAAGTAAAGTAAAATATAATTTTATAGTTGCAAATCTTTTTCACGTAGAAGAAAATGGATAAGATTATAAGCGGATTTTTTATTAAGCTTCACTTTGTTTAAATACTTGGTGTTTTCTTAGCAATGATGTTAGGAAACCGGAATCAGTGTTTGTTCAGTTTCAGCTTTTTAATTGTACTTTTTCCCCATGTTTATTCTTCATTTACATGAAAGTTGATAACGTACAACCCCTGGTAAGTAACATGAGCTTTCTCCCTTCAAGAATTCTGAATAAGAGTAGTCAAAATCCACTTTAAACTATAAAGTATAAGTTCTCATATGAAAATAGAGAGGAAATATATTCGGGGTAAATAAAAATTACCATGAACCCAAAAATCAATCAATGTCATGTAATGAATTGTAATAAAAATATCAATAAGCTTTATAATTTCTTAAATTTTTTTATCAACATTGAATAGAAATTCTTTAAGTAAATATATTAGATATGAAATGTCAGCTTTTAATATTTAGTCACAATATCGCAAGTAATTAGGTGATTGAAAATAATGAATTACTTTTTTACTTCACAGTTACTTTAGAAACCATTCATAAATTGAAGAAAGTTCTTTGATTCCATGTTGGAAACCATAGCACAAAAACAATCAATTGAATCAGATTTTTAAAACATTTGAAATTGAAATGTATCTTTTACTTTTGAGGTTTTAAATGAAACAAGAATGACCGTCCGAATTTTCTTTCAACAATAATCAAATTTTAAAAGATTTAGTGGCATTATTGAATCATAATTAAAGTGGAAAATATGTATTTGGAAAGTATGCTAAGCATTCAACTATAAAATAGCCGTGGTATTTGATGAACTTTATATCATTTAGATATCACTTTGTCAATTAAATAATTAGAACATATTTTCTTTGAAAAACGTTATGTAAATATACACATAATATGATTTAAATAATGCATAACAGTTTGATTTATCTTTGATTTAAAACACACTGTGTAAGACATTTTCAATAAAGACTTAGGAAATATTTTATTCAACATTGAGGGTATGATAAAATCAATTTAACATTCAAATCAATCCAACTTAACCCCCAAATGAAATTCGAAGACTAGATTTCTGAAACAAGGTGTACCCATGGGGTTTCTTTCTGTATTATATCTGTGGCGGAAAGAAAGCTTTCGAGATGAGGGTCTCAGTGGCCACTTGTAAAACTTCAGATGACATTCCATTTTTAGTGTCTTAACTACCTCGTTTCCGAACAGCAAGGGGGAACGTGGTGTTGGGGAAGAATAAAATCAGTTTAGCGAGAAATTTCCTGATTATTGATCCAAGCAGGGATAAATTGAGGAATGGGTGTTCTCGAAGAGGGGGGTTGTCGACCCCGAAGTGTCGCGGGTGGAACGAATTTGGGAAACATTCCCTGACACTGATGAGACAGGCGTTATAGTTATCCGGTTGCAGTGACACTCCCGGAACATTGGAACGTTTTAAGTGTTCTAATCCGAAGGTTTGCTATCCACCCCCTCCCCATGTCACTGAAAGAGGTGTCGCATGGGACAGCTTTTTCAGTTGATAACTTTAGTAACTGCGTTGTCGAATTATTTTGTCGTCTGTAGTTGAAATTAGGCGAAAATGCTTTCATGCTACAAGCGACATCTGATTTTCTCCAGATCGACAAATCTGAAGACAGAGTACATGTTTATAATTTCTTTCTCCGACACTATCTGAAATATCCCTTTAAACTGAAACATTTTCCTGACGCAATCTCTTAGAGTAAAACATCACAATTGAATAAAACTATTTGTCAAATAATTAATACTTAAATAATAAGTAATCAGGAAACATCATATTTTAATCAACGAATTTAAAATTTACTTAAAAGCAACTGAGTACATGAATTTTATTATCTAAAACAATATCATTATTTTCAATAAATTGATTCTATAAAAGCTAATATTAGAATTTTACAGAAAAAAGTTTTTTTGAAAGAAATTTTTGCTTAAAATACAAAAGGAAATAAATTTTTATAACATTAAGCAGAAAAAAAAATTTATTTGATTCGTGAATTCTAATAAGTTCACGAAGAAGATTAGTTATCAGTGAAGTTCATTCAGAAGTTTAGAAAAATGGTCCCAATACACTTAAGAAAAGAAACTGTAAGAAAAATTAATCACTCGCTATAATTTAAAATTAATTTTTCAATCTATCTTTGATGTTACTGAAGATTTTCTCTTCATTACTATTTATTTTAATCTAATTGTCTTTTTTATAAACATATAATTATTTTACAATTATTCAAATTATTTTGCATAAAGCTATTTATTAAATTTAACTGTATTTAATTTTGAAGCAATTTGACAATTATTAATAAAGTGAAACATTAATATTTTCAAAGATATTTTAATAGATATTCAAAGATATTTTTAAATATATTTTTGAAGCACAGTAAAATCGATGCAAATACATAAGAAAAAATCATAAAAAAGAAATACATCATTTAAAACTAATACTTCCATTAAAATAATTCTAACCATATCATTTGACACTTTTTAACATTTTTGTTCATGATTGATGGGTAGAAACTTTAGACAGTCATAGTAATCTTGATACACGATGAAAATAGTTTAAAACCTGACCAAGATCGGGAAGAAAAATAACAAAATCCACACATACGAATTCTCTTTCGAAGGAAATGAAGAGAAAAAAATCTGACTTCTCGACCTCTTCTTCAGGATGATATCGACTCATCGGTAACCGATATCTGCAATTGATCGGACGATATGCCGGCTCTCTCCCGGGCTTGACCGAAACTTTCTTCTTCAAAACGAATGGCCATCCGTTGTGTTCGCCACTTCCGGACACTTTTCAATGTGTTCGACACCAGTAAATGCAGTTTTGTTGGAAACTCTACCGCACAAAACAAATTTTAATCGATTTATCATCTTAGCCAATAAATTTGTTAAGTCATCATTATTACTGGATAGATTTCATCAACGGAATTGTTACCCATTAATGAAATGGAGTATATTGGCTTAATGCAACGTGTGAAAAGAAATTTTTTTACATAAAATTTATATTTTTTCTCTTTGAGAAGAATGTTAAGTATTAAACTTTAATTTACTTAATAATAAAAATCTTAAAACACACACACAACTAACTAAAAATATTTTAAAGAATGAGAAATTTAAATATTGTTTCATCTTGCTAACAATTCTTATATTTTAATAAAAAATATTGAATCGATGCAAAAATGCGTTTTATTTTTAATATTATACGAATCAACATTGAAAAGAGAATTGTTATATTTTCAATGTTTTGTTATTGTTC
>JAPDSC010085030.1:58025-78306 GCA_026290005.1 Latrodectus geometricus | reverse complement strand
TATGAGAACAATGTTAAATAAAACATTATATAAGGCCTGCTATTATCAGTAGTTTTTTGTATAGTAACTGGCACATTATACAATGATGCTTTATATTTAATTATATTTAGTATTATTCTCATTCTCTTCCACGTGCCAAAAAAAAAAAATGTTGGAAGCACAAGCACTCATTCATATTAAGTTATGTTATGCATATAAAGTTTCATATAAAGTTATATCATTATACATAATATTATATCATTATACATTACATAAAGTTATATTATTCCCTTGGTGATTTTATTGTGATCATTACCTGAGTACTAAAAAGTTTATTCAGAAAAGAATTTTAATATTTAAGTAAATCTCAAAGCTAACAATCAATAAGAAATTGTCTGAACTAACAGAAACAAAATTTCATTCATAACAGTAAACCTTGTCTACTTTTACAACAATGTAATCATTTAGTCCACGCATCATACTCTCTCTATCTTACGTTCAGCTATTATAATCGATTTATTAACTTAAAAAAAGCCTAAATGATAAAAAGAAACCATGTATTTTTTACATGAAGTTTTTTTCTCTCCAATTTTTCAAAATATGTCAAAAGATTTTTATATGAATTTTTTTACATATAAAAATCTTCTGATATTTTTAAATCAGTAATTGCCTTACAAAAGGATGGAATTGTCAACTAATAAAAAGATAAAGAAATGTAATTGATCAAAAATGTCATCTACATTATAGATTAAATGCTTGTAAAGAAATCATTTTTAAAAAAAAATTCTGTAAATTTTTGAAAAATTGTAGAGAAATTTTATGTGAACTCAATAAGAATAAACAGAATATAATTTATATTGATTAAGAATTAAATCATATTTAATAACTAATGTTATGAAATATGATTTTTCTTTAAAATTAAATTGATGTATTAACCTCCAAAGAGTAAACTTCATTAGCTTTTAGCTGTACAAATAATAAATATAATTTAAGTTACATCCAAATTATAATTATAGTAACAATAACATCAAATTCGAATATTAAAAATATTATTTAAATGAAAAATTGCGTCTATTATTGCAACATAATCTGCTTACTTTACAATTATGTGCTTATCATTTAAAGCAAAGCTGACAAAAGAAAATAAATTTCCTCAGATAAAAATTATTGTTATAAACATAATTCGGTAATGTTGCATTCATTCTAACGGCTAATATGAGCCTCAAACATTATAAATGGAAAAAAAATTGTTTATCATTATAATTTTCATGAAATATTTTAATTAACGGTAACCAATGCAATTAATGCTAAAATAATATTTTTAACAAACTGCACAATGACTCTGCACTAAACTGCACAAGAATGAGAAAACTTATATAAAATAAAGTTATGCTAGTTAATATTAATATTATTTAAGTATGAGACACATGTTCTGTGTTGTGTAGTTTTGTGTTGTGTTATAAAATAAATTTAACTTTATAATTAGACTCTCTTGCGAAGAAAAAAAAAATACACTGTTCACATACAATAATGGTGATCTTAACGTTTGAAACAAACTAATTATTTAACTTATTTTATTTTTTTTAATCATTTCTAAAACTTAAAATTTAATTTAAAATTCACTAGCTAAATCGAAAAGAGTAAAAATTTTTTTGTTTGTATTTTATACGAAACAAAATGATACTTTTATTATGACACTCATACCATGATATATTATATATTCGATGTATATATTTAAAAAAAGGAATATTAATTAAAAAAAATATTAAATCAATAGTGTATGCAATACGAATTACATAACGTACATACGAAATATTATATATATATATGCTTAAAAAAGTCAAATAATATATTTTTCTTTTAAATTTAAATAAATATTAAAAATAAAATGCTTATAATGCGTATGCAGTTTTAGGCAATACGAAATAAAGTACATACGAAGTATTTCCTATATGTTTAAAGAAGTCAAATTATATATTTTTCTTTGAAATTTAAGTTAATATTAAAAATAAAATATTTACCAGAAACCATATTAATTTGATGATGTAAGCAATAAAGAATACTATTAGTATAAATAGTATTGTTTAAGAGATCCATAATAGGATGAATTTCTTATAGTTATCATTGAAAAAAACCCTTATGTATGGCAGAATGAAAAGTTATATTTTTTTTCCAAAGAATAGAAAAACATTTACAAAATATATAAAATGAATAAATATCAATGCATACGCATTTTTACTTAAAATTAAAATCATTCTTAAAAATATTCAATTAAAAACTGATATAATGTGAAATATTGTGTATGTTTGACGTAATCTAATAAGTTTTGTTCCTTCTAGAAACTTTTCATCAAAAATCCAAATTAAAAGTTTCTTTTTAACGTATTGACATTTATCAGATCAATATTTCATAAATTACACTAATATATATAAATCTGACGTTAATAAATCTGAATCCCAATTTTCTAAATGTTATTGATACCATACTTTTCTAGAATCAATAATTTTTGCTCATACAAATAATTTTTAAAACATATAAAATAGAAAATTAAATGTTTTAATATCATAAACTAAAAAGGAAAAAAAAAAGTTTTTTTCTTATCTCATTTTGAGAAAATATACTGAAATGAATGAAATTGCTTCACTTCGAATTCTTTCATTTTTCTGGGTAAAAGATATGATTTAGAAAATTACAAGTATATAGCTTTGAAAGTTTGAAGTAATGCTTAGAATTTTCTAGATTCTATCCTGTAATATTTTTCTAGTCACCACACTTAGCACGCAGCTTCAAATTTTGCTTTCAAGGTAGGAAAACCAACTACACTCAAGCTTCTTGGAGGCTACAATATTGCATATCTATCTATCCGTCGGCCAAAGAAAAGGACCATTTCTTAACTCAAATCTTTTCTATTCTGAGCATTGAAAGAGAGTTCGTGAAAAGACTTTCTCTGATATTTTGGAACATCTACTTCAGTGATAACTGCATGAGAAAAGTACCGAAAAATTGTTTGAAGGAAAGTGATCATCGAGTAATATTTTACTTGCAAATCTTTTACTATAAAATCGAAAAAAAGAATAAAAAGAAAATTCTAAAAGAATTTAAGATTTGTTTTCAATATAATTGAAATTAAGAAAAGCATTTTTAATTTGTGAAACAATTTTTATGCGATTATTGAAAAATTAAAATCATATGAAAATAAATATTTACTCTTGTGCGAGGGAAATTTTATGGTAAATAAAATAATTTGTAAATGTGCTATATGCTTATCATGTTCTCTTCTGGTGCTTCACTTCTAATTTAAGTATTTATTGAATTAATACGACATGAAAACATAAGTAAGCAAGTCCTCTTTTAAGCAAAATTTATGTAGCTTATGGTTTTTAATAAATTGGGATTAATGATTATGATAATTAATAATTTATGACTATAAAAATTTACGTGATTTATGATAATTTTGAATTTTTGAATTTTATCCAAAAATTTACTAAATAAATTTAAAATCAATTTAAAAAGTTTTATACTATTTTCTGTTCATTTTTTATTTAATTTCATTACTTATATTTAATCTACTTTCTATAACATAAAGTGATATTCTTTAGTGTATTTAATAGATGTTTCAAGAAAAAATAGTATTTTTGATTAGTTAAAAATTATTTATAAATAATATATTTATAAAAATATTTAATAATTTTAATATAGTTAGAAAGCTTACAAGCAAACAGAGAAAAATACGAATTTCTTAATACAAATTTCAATTCTGAATTTATGATTTGATACAAGATTAAATTTATCAATTTATAAATATTTTATTTTATCTTTAAGAGCATGATTTGTAAAAGTTAATAGCTTTTAACACAAAGATTCAAACCGAATCTAAATCTGTGGAATACATTATATAATAACAAAATATTTTCTTAATTTACTATAAAAACAACATGTTTGAACTCTTAAAATCACTAAACTACTTGAATTCAAGAATGTGACTACATATACCATAAAAAAAATTTCTTTATTATAATACTTTTCACAGATTGTCTCGTCTTACTAATTATAAAGTATGACAATAATATATAAACTTATTATTACAGCAAAAATACATATAAATCATGTAAACTATACTCAACAATTGAGTATTTTACCTTAAAAAAATAAGTTATTTTCTTCTACTCAGAAGAATGTTTATTGTAGATTTTAACATATATTGCTAAATGTATTCATTAATTATGTTACATATTGCTGAATAGTATTGATTTGTCAATGCTGATCTACCTAAACGCATAAACAAGAGACATATTTACAAAGCAGTCTCTTAATCATCTCATATTTAATGAAAACATGGACAGTTTAACGAAATAAAACAAATATTAAAATTTCGGATAATAGATCCAAGATAAACACATGATTGTAATGATGTAAAATCTCTTCTGTAAAAAAATATAAATATTTACAAAGACTTCGTTTGTAGAAAATATTATTCTTCAACAATATTTGTTTTATTAGCATTTCTACAAAAAAAAATATTCCTTCTTTTTAGATATTCTTTATCAAGCAAAAGATAATTTCTTTTTAATAATTATTAATCAATTTTGATAATATTAATTTTGTGGAAAATTTTTGAAAAAACTTTTTGTAAATTATATGTTTTATTCGTTTGAATAATTATTCAGCAAATTTGTTATCTTAATAAGTTTGGATGTATTGTTCATTATATACATATTGTTTTATAACTATAACGTTGTTCAGGAAAGTTATATTTATCTTTGAATCATATTGATATTTTCTTTAGAATTTTTATTTTCAAGGAATTAATATTTGATCTGTAATCCATATTTATAATCTAAAGTATGCCTGCAACATTCTTAATAAATATTATTTTCCTATTTTTTTTTTAAAGTAAAATTTTTATTTATTAAATTAATCTACAAAATTTACGTTATTTACCTTATACATTTTTTCAAATTGCAATTGGATTGCATTTGCAGTTTGAATATTTATGTATACCAAATGTTATTCAAGATTATTAGAATCATTCTATTGATGCTCCTGCTTAGTGAAAAAATATTATTAATATTTGGAAAAACGAAAAGTATAATAAAAATAAAGAAATTATTGATAATCTTAATATAAGCTAACAATATAGTTTGTGATGTAAGTACACTATAAGGATTTATGTTATTTAAAGAGACAACTTTGAATTCATAGTTATAAAAGATAGATTTTTCTAAGGCTCAATCACCGAGACCTGAATTGAGTTTACAGATTTTCACTCCAATAAATCCATCTCGTCCGTCCTCATTTGCGCCCTTTTGTGCACCGAACAAAACGTAGACGATATCAAAACTATAAGGCAAACAAGAGAAAAGTAAACAAACAAATAAATTTCTCTGATAAAAAAAAAATGGTGAACGAAATCTCCGTTCCGTCATTTCCTGGTGGTTGAGAAAACTGAAGGTAAATACGGAAGAAGAAAATGAATCTGGCAACACGCGATAGAAGCACAGAAGAGATGGGAGGGGGGCAGAGAGAGAAAGTCTTCCACAATAAACAGTTTCTGAAATCGAAATCAACAAAGATCAAGTTTCAAGGGATGCTGGGGCAGTGAGAACATGGCCAGGTGTGGGCCGCCGCTGGCCCCCCTCCTCTTAGATCTCATCAGACCGCAAATTGACTGGCCACCCTAGGAACAAAAAGGGACCCCTCTTTCCATTAACGCTACGCCCTTCCCCTTCCTTCCTGGATGACCACCTCTCCCTACCCTCCTTTAACCATGTTCGCAGCGTCCATACCATCTCCGCTCTTGGTGTTCTTTGAAATTTACTTCTCTAAGAAGAGGAAAAGAGGCCCTAGCACAAATGCTGATTTTATATATCTTTGGCCTCTTTTCTCGGTAAGGGCAAGAATAGACCTTAAAAGAAACTTTTCTTCTTTTGTCGAATGAAACACAAAGTCCCCCTCCATTGAGTTGATGGCATGGGTTTGCAATAGAGAATTCGAATGCTTGCCAAATAGTCTCTAACCCTATTTAGTTCATTTTTATCATAAAAATACCTTGCAATATGCTCGGAAATTATTGTAGAATTGGCTCATAAAAAGATTTAAATCTAAGTAAATTGTTGTTGCTGTATGATAAATAACAACAAAAGAAAATTTGGATTATATGAAACCACTCTTTTACCTTTTCTTTTTTAATTGAAATGCAAAATTGAAATTTACATGTTCCTCTTAAGTTTTCTTCCTAAATTTGTTTCAATGATAGTACGTATAAAAGGGTGCTTTTTGGCAAATTCCTAATTTTAATTGAAAAAAAAATGTGCGAATTTAATATGAATTTTGAAGAGAAAAAGGGTATTAACCTGATATGCAATGATTTGGTGTTGTTATTTACTTTTTATACAGGAGCAACTATTCAAATCTATTTTGTAATGTCTTCCGGAAGAGTTTTGTCATAAACAACGAAAGATATTCAAATCGTAAAAAGAAAAGAAGAAACTCACATTGATGAGAAATTTTTTTTCCTCCTTTTTGTTAGTGGCCAGGATTAAGTATAAAATGTTTCTACCCAAAACATATTCTTAACGTTAGATAACTGGGCAGCATAATTTCTCACTTATTTAACTTGTTAATAAAACTGTTTTTATACTTTTATAGTCATAAAATACAATTAGATAAGCTTTTTTGTTACAGGCTATTTCTAAACGATAAATGAAATCTTTTATCATATATGGTAAAATTATTGAAATCTATTTCCAAAACAATTAAATTTTATATAATATAAATGAGATTTTATAAAATAAAATAGGATAATATATATTAAATAACGAATAAACATAAAGATTAATTTATAGAAATATTGAATCCAAGGAAGTTATGAATTTAATTTAATGTTGTTAATTTAATGTAATAATATCACCTTCATCATAAAATTATTTATACTATTTCTTTTTAGAAATTGATAAAATAAAATGTTTGCATGTGTATTATATTTATGATTAATAAAACTTTTTGCTATAAATAAGTAAAAGCTTATTGAGAGAATATTTTTATAAAAATAAAACTTGTCGTATATATGAAGCTATAAAATAATTTTTGAAAATTATTATTATTTTTTTATACATAAAATTAGACTTTTTAAAAAAAATTAATTAAATAATATTTAAGTTTTTTTTTCAAAATTTTATCTTATTTAGGCTTAACTATATTTCTCTCTCTTTACTCTCGTTTATAAAATAACTATACAACTTACAAAATAAAAAATAAGTAAAGATAAAAAGAATAAAATATAAATATTCTTGTTGACGAAATGTTATAAAAATATAATTTTTTGTCTTGTAATTTTGTTTAGTTCATAATATGTGCTTCTTTTTAAACTATTAATTATTTTTAAAGAAATGAAATTTACGCGGCAATTTTTTTTAAAAAAAAAATATTGTATCGCAATTTTACGATTTCGAAAAAAATTTATAAACGTGAATTTGTATTCAAATATGGGACATAATCTAATTTCCTTTGTTAATCTGTTTGAATTGTAAGTTATGAATAATTCGTATAAATACTGTAACATTGAACTTTTATCCAGATACATAACAGAAATATTTATTTAATCCATTTAAGTATTAACAAAAGTAATTATGCAGCAGCACTAAGCAAATCAAATAAATTAAGTCAAGCATTTATTAGACCATTTTCAATATTTTAATGTTTTTATTTATACTTGGCTCTGAATGATGTATTTTGCAAGTACATAAATCAACAAAATAAAGCTAGATTTACTATGTATTTGTGTTTAAATGTTTATTTTTTTTATAATAAATGGGCATTAAATGAACTATGCTTGTTTTATATTTATTAAAAATGGAAAATTTGATTTGAAGAATAAAAAAAAAGTCATTATTTTCAAATACATTTGATATCATTGCTTTATATTAAGTCCAAATGGATCAATTTTACTTTTGTTATTATACTTTAGAATAAAAAAAAAGATGAATGCAATTTTTCTTCAATTTTTAAATTTTCAGTCTCTTGGAATAAGAATTTAATAACCTTAAATGTATACAGTGAAGGTAATAGTCCATAACTTTTAAGAATTCGCTATATCTCACCGCAAATGATAAATAATTTTTCTCTTCAATAGAGTAGGTGCAGGGAAAGAAAGAGAAATGCAACCAGAGCGACAGTAGGGTTTTCAGAACACTGAGATAAAATAGCAAAGCAAACAGAGCTTCGCAGGAATGACTCATTGTCTATTCCTGACCCTCTAGTAACCCCTCAAATCCACCCCCACACTTTGTACATCAGAAGGGGTGGGTGGCAGGGATGACGCACGCGCGGCGGTACAGCCCAGATAAGACCCACACTCGTCCTTTTGCCAGTTCTACAACATATTGCACCCTCCATTTTTCGATCTGAAGTTGAGTATTCTGATCATATATTTATGTCTGTCAACATAGCAACGGGGAAAAAGAAGAGATTTCAACGTAAGGGGGTGGGTAATTAGTTTATTAATCTGTTTAATGAAACCCCTGTTCCACTTTTTAGGATTCGCTTTGATTCAGATGTTTCAAAGATATATTCTCCACATTTATTTTGAAATTAAATGTCATATATTTACATGTTTCTCATACTTTTCACAAATAAGGCATTTAATAATGTTTAATAATCACTCATATAAAAGAAGTTTATTTTCAAATAAAGAGATGTATTTTTATATCTAAAAGAATATTTCGAATAACAGACTTTGCACATTTTTTTATTAAAAATAATTAATTTTATTATAGTTCAAAAAATTTAAAATAAGGATAAAAATGTGATTATAAGCATATGATAAATTATTTAAATGGATTAAACTTTATACAAAAATATTTAAGAACATTAAAATGAAGGGAGAAAGAGAGAGACTTCAGAACATAGAAATTGAAAGAAAGGAACATCACTTTTCCATCAATGTTTAAATTGTCGAAAGTCCATTTCTTGTGCATAATAATTTTGCGGGAAATGCTAACTATAAGCATGAATAGAAAGAAAAAAAAAATTGAGCACAAATAAACGTATTAGTTATGAAACTAAATAAAAATTAAATTCAGTTTTCAGGGAAAAGGAGCTTATTTATATTTAAAAAAAATTAGATATTCAAAGTAAATTTACTGCTAAGTGAATTTAATCGATTCAAACTTACTTTAATTTGCAAAGATTGTCATGAAGTATAGTGTTTTAAAACCATATTAGTTACAATGAAATTATTGATAGATACTTTAAATTCTTTAAGTTAAAAAAACTAATGATTCATGGTTCTAAATATTTATTCATTGAGAATTTTATCGTTTTGTTTAGTTTTATATGTAGAATGGTTATTATTATTTATTTAAAAATTTTATGGAGAAAAATAGCTAAATAAGGCTTAAAGAATTATACTAATATTTTTTTTAATATTAAGAATTTCAACGAAGCAATAAAACTAATCGTTATTTTTTAAAAGCTAATTGAATTTACTCTTTGGATACAAATTATCTAATAAATCTTAAAAAGTACAAATGAAATTTGCTTTGTGTTAAAATACTAGTAAAAGAAATAGTTTGTTCCCCTTAAAACATTTATTTTATTTAAATTAATTGTACTTTTTAAATGATGCTTAAAAAATCTGCATAAGCATTTTTCAGCTTAAAATTTAAAAAAAATTAGGATCTCTATATCAAGATTATTAACATTTGAAAATAAATGGTTGACTTGCTGCATATTATAACAAAACAATGAGCTATACAAATTATAAAATTGTTTTCTACATGTATGTTTGTAAGGAATAATTAAAGTTCTCAAATATGTTAATGTTTTCTATTTAATAGACATAAAAATATAAATATATGAGTCCATGAATGTATCGTTTGACCATAATTCACAAGCTATTTAAAGACAAAATATCAAATTGTGAGACGTTGCATTACTATTTAAAAATGACAGCCTATTCATGTACAGTTAGCGTCCAATAATACGTGAGGCTGCAAAATCGAAGCAGCAGTAGTTTCTCTTTGATATTCAGAAAATCCATCTGTTAAAATCACAGGTAGAGGTTAATTTTCCATAATTGGCTTTTAAAACACTCTTAACCTGGACTCAGCAGTGAAGTCGTGAGGCAAATTAACCAGAGGCTTCGTCCCGTGATGAATCGATGTCAAATCAATTATACGAATGTCGTCCCGCGTTATTTTCTTAACAACAGAAAATGTTTGTCACACGACCGATAATGCACATGTTTCGGAAAGGCACCGTGCAGGGGAGTCGTCTTCTTCTCGAACTTCCACCAAGTATAAAAGAGTGATCAGGGACAGCAAACGATCTTTCTCCTAATGTTCACTTTAGCGCGCTAATTATCGCCTTCGTTTTCATTTTTGGGGCTTGAAAATAGCATTAGTTATTGCCTTTAATTGCAGAAATTTTCACCTACGGGGTTCTGGCTGCGACAATTACGCATCGATTCTTTTCTGCTATCTTTTGTCGTAAAAGCGAGAACCCTATTGTTGGGGCTTATCGTTTGCTATTGGAAGGAACTGGAACAAAAGAGGAATTTTATTCTGCCAAACGATAAGACGTTCTCTCTTGGTCTGTTGGCAATTAAGGACCGTAGAGTCTGCCGTTCGGTAGGAAACAAAAAGAGAAAAGACGGCGCTCATTTGCAAGGAACCCCTAATGTCTTTGTCTGATACGAAAGTTCACACTACGAATATGCTACCATTTTATACCGCCCTGCTGCCTAACCATCTCCAAAGATATGCGTTAGAGAGTACCAAAGTCACTCATTTCGTATTTAAGATCACAAAAGGACCTGAACTATTAAATCAAAATTATTTAAATAATAATTGCATTGATTTATTAAAGACAATTTTTTTATCTAAAGAAATGAAATGGGTCAAGAATCGAAATCTTAGAGTAAAATTTTGAATAATTCACTTACTAATAGGTTATAGATAACATTTAATTTAAATAGCAATTTATTTTCCTGTTTCTATTTTGATTTCCTAAGCCTCATTTAGGTTATATGTTAAAAGAAATCAAATTATTTGCTTATTTCGAGTTACAGTGAATATAAAATTTTAAATAAATTTTAAATTTTAGCACAATATTTATATAGAACCAATTTTAGTTAAATAGAATTCAGAAAAATACCTCAAAATAATTAACTCTGCTTTAGTAACATATTATGTGTCTGAGTTTAAATTTCTAGCTTACATCAGGTTGATTTATCTGATAAAAAGATATTTATAAGTGACAAATATAAAACAATGATATTGAATTTGATAATATGAAAATAAAATATATATTTCTGTTTTTTATAATAATTCAATGTAACAAAAACAATGTTTTTTTCTTTACATGCAATTATAAAATAAAATCCAAATAAAACTAATTGTATTTAAGTCTTCATAAGTTATGTTGCGAATGTTATTGAATATAGACTAAATATTACATTAATAAAAGACTAAAAACGAAGATATTTAAATTGTTTCAAACAATAAAGAGTTTTATTATGCTTATTATATTGCAAATTTGATTTTTATTATTCATATAATAAATGTATAAAAATTATGATAAAGAATTTACGCTTGCACATTTACAAAAAATAAATCATTAAAAATTATTGTTATAAAAAATTAATTTTTTATATACACGTCCAACCAATCCACATCAATAAGATTACCAATTTATACTTCTTAAAAAATAAATAATTAATGATTTTAAATTAAGGATTACATAATCGACTTTTAAAAGAGGGAAGTTTACATTTTAGTTTTTTTATTTTATACTGTTTCATAATAATTTCTATTATAAAATTAGCAATCCATTTTTTATAAATTATAAGAAATGTAAAGATTATTTTGCAGTCAGAAATGATAAATTTTTCTATATGAATTAAATTAAAAAGAAATGTAATCAAACAAGAAAGTTATTCATGTATAATAAATAATATTTCCAAATACTTCAGCTTATTTTAGCACATATTTGACCGGAAACAGGCCTTTAAGTTTATTTTAAAAAACTTCGTCAATTACACTTTCTCTCTCTTACTTGAAATATAAAACTGATAGATATTTCATTCGCGATATTTTTACAGGAATACTAAAAAATCATGATGAGATCAATTCAAAAGTGCAAGACATTTAAATTATTTTATTCTAAATGATTGCTCTTCATATGAAATAAGACAGTTAAAAAAATGCTATCATTTGGCATAAAAAGTTTAAAAATATTATTTATTACATTCTAATACAATATTCAAATATTTGAATATAAAAGCGAAATATCCTCAGTGCATCCATTATAATCTCGACGTTACTTAAACTTCTTTCTTATAAGAAAATCACCCTGAAAAAAATCAATTTTCTGATGCAAAATATAAATTATTCAAATTCTTAATAACATTTCAAAGTATACAAGAACTCGTGAAACTGGAAATTTATTTTTAAATCCTAAAAATTGGAAGTACGCGATACTAAGAACAAGAAGCATTATTGGGAACCCTTACATGTTTAATTTAAAACTCCTTTCACTTCAGTTGAAATTTAACACCTGGAAAAACTTGAGAAATCACAGACGATAGATAGAAAGAGAAGAAAATGAGAACTGAACGATATTTCGCCAGTGCATAAGTCTTCGCTCAATTAAACTGTGTTATTAAAAACAATTCGAAGAGTAAAGAAACAGTTTCCTTTCCCCATTTTATCATTAGGAGGGAAGGAAAGAAAGGGGAGGGCAGCATTTAAGCTCGCCGTCCCCCTCCCCTGCTGTAATGATGCGGTGTATAATTTGATTACATTTGCATGTAAATGCGAACCCTGTGGTTTAATAGGAAGACCTTTTCCATTAGGACTTATTTTAACAACGGAACGCATAATATTTTCTTAAACTGTGTAAGATTTTATGTTTCACGGGTGGCAGCAGCAAAGGGAAATAGGATACGAGAGCTTATTATCTCCCTTCAGAATTGTCGATAGAGGGTGGCACTGGAGTGAAGTTGAGGGATCTATCAAAGAAGGCTACAAAGAACATAGTTAGATGCAGATATATAGCGTGTTCCCTTCATCAAATCATAGATGTTATTCTTAAATGATATGCCTTCCGTTATTTAAAAGATTTGCTTTCGCACTGCAATATGTACCTACTGAAATTTTTAGTTAAATGCCTGAACGAGAAATACATATTAAGAACTGCAAAGAAATCAAAAGATATTTGAAATTATCATTATTTATTCTGTTTAATTTTTTTGTTTAAGATTCTATAAACTATTAATATAACTTGTCCAACAAAATGCTGTGATATATATATATATATATATATATATATATATATATATAATATTTGGCATGAATATATAAAAATCCTACAAAATCGATTATGTTATCCAAACTCGATAGAAAACTTTGGGAAAGTAAGAGGTGATATTTTTTGAGTTCAAAAACAATTTAAAATTATGTGTGTCTGTATATATATATTCAAGAGTTTGTTATTATATCTATCTATCTATCTATGTATATTTATATATACATACATAGATAGATATAATAACAAACTTTTGAAATTTACAGTCATTTGGATTTTCAACAATATTTTATTTATAAAAGTATTTCATAAAATAAATATACTTAAATTTTTTAATGATATCTGTACTAAGCAAGATATGAAAAAGCTCAAGATCATAAACTGCTTTCCATCTATGTATAATATCTAACTAAAGTGATGGAAATTTTAGAATAATGCTTATGAGATCAATACGAGGGAATTAATAATAACTAATTATGCTGCTTGTGCAAATTAGCAAACATAGTATAAAGAATTTCTAATTAAAAAAGTTGAATGAATACAGATTTTTCTGGTGTAGACCTCGTAAAAGTGCTTGATGATTTTCGAATTACCATTCTTGCTTCGTGTTACAATCTTTAAATGTAAAATATCTAATATAAAGATTTTATATACGAAATTTTTCTACAAATGGTAAAAATAACATAGGCTTAGATGTTATTACACAATACTGATCTAGAGTATTTTGAAAACTCATTATAATCATAAGCATAATTATTTTAAACAAAATTTCAAATATTCATTCCAAAAAGGAATTAAATTAGCTATTAGCTTTTAAATTTAGTATTGTTCTTAGGATTCATTAGGCCATTTAACTAACAAACGCTGTATTTTTTACGATTATAGCTTCTATAATTTTATATATTTAAATGTAAAAACACAAAATTATATGGTATAAAAATAAAAATATTATAAAATATCATTTTGATCATATTCTTGCCAGTAATAAAAATACAATATAAGCAAATAAATAGTTAATATTCATTAAAACATTCATCAAACCATTAAAATTATTTTAATACGTTCGTATAGTTGATTATATTTTTACATTACTCGTAATCAAATTGAACACAAAATTTACATTTTTAATAAAAAAACTATGACAAAAATATAGTACTGAATAATTAATCTTGTTTCTTAAAAATACATTTTAAGAAATTTGAAGAAATAAGTAAAATTATTTTTCGGATAATCAAAGGTCAACAATATCTGAGTTTAAAGATACATAATTGGTTTCTTAAATATATAACTTATTTTAATAAATACATTTATCACAAAAGTTAAATAATAGAATAGGCCATGATTTGAGGTAATGTGTTAATTAGTAGCAATTTATGAAAACCCGAGATTAAATTTTAAGTTGGTCATTGATATAGTTGATGTTTGTGAGTAGACTCAATTATTATGTAATAATTTTGAGTTGACTAAATTAATTCTCTTAATTACTATGATTATAGCATATTCATGGCATTGTACTTGATACAGTCACAGATAAATTTGTTATTATTTTTAAGTCATGAAATGTCTATAATCAAAATTATATTGCTAATCAAATATAAAATGTGTAAATAGTTTTAAATTCGATGGAAAAATAAATTTAAAATAACGTGATTAAAGTATAATTCTTATAAATTTAACCGAGTAAAAATATTTAATTATAATTTAACAACTTCATTAGTATTTGTATTAATATATATTGCTTTAAATATTATGTAATATAGTTTAATTTCTATAAATAAATAAAATATTTGACATTTTTTAATATTAAGAGTAAATGATTTGAAATTTTAATGTTTTACACGTAAATTATTTAGTTAAGTGCCAATATATCGCGTTTAATAATTGCATTTATTTAGTTAAATGGCAATATTTTTATAATGGATACCTTAAATAATGTAATTGTAATTTGCTATAAGTAAATATTTTAGGTTTAATTATGTATATTTTATTCATATGTATTTTCTACATATAACCAACATTTTATTTGATGTCTACAATATTCACTAAAATATTTATCTACGAATTGGAAAAAATCTACTTTTTTTACAGTGCAAATGATTTTACACATTATTATTAATTTGTACTTAAAAAAAATCACTTAAATTTAATTCAATAAAAAGGTAAATTTAATATGTATACCAGTTAATTTAATTTTTTACAAAGAGAGAGAGAGAGAGAGTAATTTTGGTGTTAAATTTGTAATGATGATAATTTAAAATACTACGCTTCATTGTAATTAAAATTATCCTACAGATTTCTCTTTACGCATACATTCACGCGAAATTAATAGCAGGAGGATAATTTATTTCTGTAAAGAAGACTACAAAAAAGGTGCAGAAAAAACTACAAGAACACATTTATTTTCGTAATTACCCCTTATGTTGCACAAAGTTTTGTCACCTATTAATGAAAGTTTAACACTTCTTTTTCGTTTCACTAATAAAAAAACGATACACATCAAAGGACAATTTAGAAAAGAAAACATATACAACGCCTGATCTATTTTCACGAAGATAAAAAAAAATGAGGAAAACACTGAAGACAAAAAAAAAAAAGAAGCGTAAGAAGGCGCTTTGGAAAACATGGAAAAATGGACGGGCATACACGACCATGCGGCATGCTTTACTTCATATAATCGTCATCTTGGGCTCTGATGGATAAAAGGCCTTTTCATAAGACTATAAAAAGAAATCAACAACATGGAATGAGTTTATAAAAAGGTCCTCGCCAAAATATAAAAAAGTTGTTGGCGGAAAATTTCTTTCGGCAGCTGGTAGGGGGTTTAAAGTGGACTTTATATATATAAAAAATGGGGATCTCATAAATTGGCTAATGGCTTTACTAAAAAGAAAAGGGGGCGTACAATTGTTAAGATCATAAAGGAGTGAAATCTCTTGTACGCCGACCGCAGGTGTCTTCGCGCCCTTGTAAAACAGGGCAACCGGGCGACCACTTACAACAAATTACTCGGGCTGATTTTGTCGTTTTCAGGGACGAACTTTTTTAATAACAATTTTTTTTTCATCTCGATTGTTGTTGACGTAGACGATTCTCAGTAACTTTAAACTTTCGTTGCTTGATTAATTGATGTGACTAAAGCACAAAAAGCCCTGGCAAGGGGCGTGGCCCAATAGCTGATCTAATATTTTCGCGTGAAACAAGTCGGAGACCGAGGGAGTTTCATTTCATTGTGTGGCATCACTTTTTTCTCTATTTTATTATATTTTTGTTGATATATAAATAAAAGTCATTTGTAAATATATTTTGAATGGTCGCTTTGACTTTTTATGGGGGTGAAGTGATTTTTCTTTGAGTTGAGCGCTTTATTTTTATGGGTTTTTTTTTCCTTCTCGATGACATAACTTTGTCTTTGCAGTTTTTCTTTATGATCTTCTCTGCCTGCTTCTCAACGATGTCATTTTTTTAACATTTCTTTCTTGTATTTTTCATTTTTTAAGCCCAAGAAAAGTTTGGTAAGCTTCTTTTATTCTAAGAGTTATTTCCTCTTGTGTGAGGGGGTGTTTTATTGTGGATAAAGACCATAAAAGCGTTTAGCTGTCAAATACAAGTGCTCTTCAGGGCTTCTTCTTATAAAAAATAACTGTGTCGATAAGTGTACTTATTGCGTAATTTCAAAAGGCGAACGTTTTAAAAAATATATTTTGCTTTGATCCAAATGTGCCGAGAATCAGTCATTATACAAATTAACAACACTAATTTGCTAAATTTGATCTTATTGTTTACTTCACACTATTAGAATAAATATATTAACAAATAATACTTCAAAGTCAGTGCACTTTTATGTTTTTTATTTTGATTATATAAAATAAAAAAAAATTTTTTTCAAATAAATGAGTTTTTACTAAAATGCTAAGACGTTATATAAGTCCAAATTTCTGAATTTCAATTTCTTAAATTTATTTTCATAATAAAAATAAAATTAAAAAAATTATGTGTTTTAATTTTTTTATTTTATTAACATTACTCATTAGTGATCTTTTATTTAAGAAATTGATAATATATTTAATGTGTGATGTGAAATATCATTAAAATTTGCAATAGATTATAATTATATATTTGTGCATCACACGCCATATATTATTTTGCGTATAGTAATTATGAAAATATAAAAAATACTCATTTATATTTATTACCACCTCATTTGTACATAAATAATTTTACAAAAAAATTACACATTAGATTTGTTTACTTGTGAAAACTATTGTTAAGAACTGTAAGTACTATTAAATCAAATTCTTAAGAATTTGCATTACAAGAAATTTATACAATGCCCATACAGTTGCATGATATGATAATATTTTTGTAATTTCCTATTATGGCCAAATGACGATTTGGTCATTTGAGATGATTTCTAGAAATCACAGCCCATTAGTAGGTAACAACAAACTCTACGAATTCGCTACTTAAATAGATTCTATGAGACCTGAGACTATGGCAACTAAGACAGCAAAAAATTTGGCTTAAAAAATGTTTTAGAAGATTTTAAATTATCCCTTTATAGCACGATCTTTTGTAAGTTTCTTAGTTAAAAAAAAATAATCGAGTACCTTAGTTTATTAGGAGTTTTATAAATTATAGATGATAACAATGTTTAATGGGTCAATACCACAGAGAATGATCGAATGAAATCATGAATGCTAGAACATTTATAGATTATTCTAGGAGGTCCTTGTGTATATTTCATAAAAAAACTATTTTACATATTAATGGGAAACAGATTAATAACTTGTTGCAGCAAATGATATTTGCATTATTTTCGATCATTTAAGAAATTTGATTATAAAAGAAATCGGAACAGAAATAATAAGAAAAGCATCTTAATAATCTATTTTCAATTTGTTCATACATCAATGTAAGTTTTTTTCTTTATCGTTTCTATTTTATATTAATAAGTTTTTTATTTTAAATGTGATTTTTAATGCAATATAATTATTTTAATTAACAGAACTTTTGTAATATGAACTTTTATAATATCAAATTAAATTGGATTTTTAAAATTTAAGAAAAGAAGTAAAAATTTAAAGTAACATTTGAAATACCAATCTTCACCCTCGAATAAATCAATATTAATTATTTATTTAAATTAGCAATTTTATTCAATTACAATTTTACTCTTTTTCCTAATACTTAATTTAACAAATAAGAAGCTCAGTTATAGTTTTTATCAAATACATTAATAAACAATTCTGACATACTGAGTTGTTAATTAATTAGCAATAAAATAAAATTCTTAATAAATTAAAAATAATTCTAAATATGAAATTTAAAGTCTAGAATGAAATCAAAACAGAAATGCACATACTTAAATTAAATACTTTTTGCAGGCACGTGTGTACATAGTCAAATTTTTATTTAAAATTTATTTGAATTTGATTTAAAATTAGTCTAAGTAGAACAAAAAAATCTGAGATAAGAATAGAGTGAGAAAAATAATATAATAATTGCCAAAATAATACAAAATATAAAGTTATGCATTTATGGCTCGAAACGAGATCAGCAATAGGTATATAAATTAATAGTAAATAAAATCTAAAATAAAAAAATAAGCTATCAAAATCTATAAAAAAAATTAGACAAATTATCTGAATTTATTGCCTTTGTTGTTAATTTTTAGAATACATTTATTCCAAACCACCAGGTTATACGAAATAAAATTTTTGTCTTATTGTGTTATATCAGTTCGATAATTGATTTTTTAAAGGAAAAGAAGGTAGTTGATTTTCAAGCATCATGAAAAATACATTATATTATTTAGCTGAAAGATAATGAGCGTTCATTAGTGGAATTTCTTTTGGCTTAGGTTACTAATTTTACGGAAAGAAAATTGATATATTAATGGTAAGAATGCTATGCAAATTTGAAATTGGAAATATAAAGAATTAATAGAAAAATATGAAATAATATATAAAATTAATGCTAAAAAATAAAAGAGTCATAATTATATTCAATCGTAATACAAAAAATATTATAAATATTTATGAAATTGTAACTATATATAAGTTCCGAAAGAACTAAAACAAAATAAAAAGATTTTTAAAGGATTTTTCATTAATAAAAATGAAAAATCAAATTGGATGATGATTATAAGAATTAAATATTTTGTTATTATATATATTACATAAAAAATAATGCATAAATTGAATCTTAAAATTTTTTTATTTAATATCAATGACAAACGATGACATCTGTTTTAGTTCAATAATTTTTGGATTTGTCAACAAAAATTCTGAAAGAAGATCAATTTCCAATTGGATTAATTGGTATTTATTTTAAGAATGCGAAGCTAAATTATTATCACTCAGTTAATAGATGAGGAAACGCACATTCAGTAGTGTAATAAAAGAAAGTGAGAATGCCAGGAAACATATCAAAGCAAAAGTAAACCTTTCTTCAAGCAGATATCTTGAACTTAGCTAAGGTTCCTACTTATTCCTTATGTAGGTGAAGAGGAATCTAGTGAATCTCAGCCGTGAAAAGCGAAAGAAATACCGGAATTTATGAAATTCAAGTCGTCCTCTCATTCTAATGAGGTTCGCGCGACACCTGTCCTGGTGTAAAGCGAGCACCCCCTCCGGGTCCCAGCCCCCGATTTCAACTCTTTCTGGCCTACTCCCTCTTCCTCTCCCTTTACTCGCTTTAAGCCCCTGGTCCTTCCTAAATGCGAATGTATAATTCATTTTTCTTCAATTCTTTTGAAAGGGGTGCGCGCCCCATTCGAATTCCTTGGCCGCACTTTGGCGAAGTTGGCCTTTTTTTCCCTCAAAACTACACCCTCCTCCCGTTTTTCCCTCTTTTGAATTTTTCCACCTCTTTTCTTAGCTTCCGCCCTACCCAGATTCCCACCGGACGCCCCTGCTGGCTGCCGGGGCTTTATATGTATAAAAGCTTTATCAGTGTTATGCTTCTATAACCCCTTCCCTTGCTTCATAGCCACCCC
>JAPDSC010085030.1:45249-58015 GCA_026290005.1 Latrodectus geometricus | reverse complement strand
AAAAATAAATTTATTCAATATTTTAATATTTCAAATATTATTTTTAAAGTATTAGGAAAAATGAAGGAGATAATATATATTTTCATTTACCCAAATATTATACTTGAAATTATGTGATTGAATTTATTCTTTCTAGATTTTAATTGCAAATTTTTTATGACCAAATAAAGTATAACTGATTGTGTACTGTAATAATTTTACGAATCGTCAAATATTATTAAATATCATTATTTTGTACTTTCCTTCATTAAATATTAAACTGTAAATATTTCTTATATGAATCAATAACTATTTCGAATAAATATATATAAACTAATATATTACACTTATAATTAATTTTTTTACAAATAATAATAAATTTGAAAGCAATTCGTTGATAAATAAATTTTTTTTATGATTGTATTCAGATGTTACTAAAAAGTTTTCTTCCTATATTAAAATACATTTAAATAGTAATACTTTATATATTATTACGCAATATTTTTTACATAATTTGTTAAAAGTTGCTTATTTATTACGTATTTACTAATTGTTACGTATTGTTCTATAGCTTTAAATTTTAAACCACTTTGTTCATCATTCAGTCACGAGTCATCATGTCATGAAGAAAGTAATCTGTTTGAACATAGTAAATTTATGCTAACTTTCCTAAAAATTAAAGTAGAAAGTAAATATTGTCAAAGATATTTATGTATTTAAATTTATTTCGGCTTATGATATAACTGTTAGAGTTTAATTGATGATCATTTTGTCTTTGAAAATTGCGATAATATTAGCATTTTATTTAACATTTAGGGGACATTACAAGTTTTTTCTGCGTAAATCAGAAGTCTCTCAAAGAATGGAATAGATATTTGTCTCTGAATGTAAGAGTAAGATAATATATCAAAAAAGAAAATGAAAATCTCATAAATATAGTTTTTAAATATTAAAACATTATATTTAATTATGTTATTTTTTATTTAAGAGTATAAATATTTATTTTGAGTCATAACATTCATTTCAAAGTTGAACATTTGAAATGTATTCTTTATGTTCAAAATTAATTGTACCAAAAATTTAAATACGTAATAAAATTCCACGGAGAAAAACTATAAATATTTTTGTTGAGTAACATATTAAATATTGAATATTAAAAATCATCTGATTTTAATTTTTAATATTAAAAATAATGTAACCATTTGATTCCCTTCAGGTATTTAAAGAATGCACAAGAATTAATATCTTTTATATGAATCATCATGCATTCTCTAGAACTAATATTTGTTCTTAAAGTCGGTTTATGAGCAAGACCTTGTTACTTACATTAGAAATAATTATTTTATAATTAAATGTATTTAACAAATTTTGACTAATATATGACATTTATTTGTATTCAATTTTGTTTTATTTTAAATTTTTTTAACTTTATCCATGAAAGATATTTTTTCTGAATAACCGAAAAAAAATTATTTCCAACCTACCCAAATGTATAAAAGTTAAAACATTGAATAAAATCGACATTCCTTTTTGCAGACGACTTTCTCTTTGTTTAAACTTCCCCTTCAAAAGTAGTTGTGCTTTTTATTTCTCTCCCTTTTCAATCCTCTGCGGACTTAGAAAAAGGGGTCTGGAAAAAAAAATGTCGAGTTTAAAGAAGGGGGAGTTTTTCGAATTAAATGTCCCATTCTGGAGGATTGACCAGAAAAGAAACTGGTGAGAACGACAGTTAGAGAGCAACCGACCTTGTCCGATTCCAGGACCCCGACTCTAGAGCGCTCTCTGCCGCACGGACCCTGTGGCCGAACGGTCGAGGGAAAAGAGCTTTCCCCGGTGGACGGAACGGCGAAAAAAAGAGTTTTTTCTTCGGCGTTCTGACTTCCCGTGGGGTTTGTCTTTGCATAGTCTTCAGTTTAATGGTCTTTTTCCCCTCCTAAGCGAACTTTTGCTCTAGACAACTGGAGTTTACAGAACTGTAAGCTTAAGTAATTCGAAATAGTTTTTCATTTTTTTTTAAACAAAAGTCAGAATCTCGCGTGAGTTTGAATCAGAAGAAATAACTTTTTTATTTTTCTCTTTACAGGTCAGTTCCTTACTAGTTATATTTTGTGAATAAATTTTGAATAACTCGAAAAGATAACACATAGAGTTTCAAAAGATAAAATGGAAATTTCGGAAAACATTTTTTTTGAATTACTATTTTAATGAGCACTTTAGTTTGAATAATAATAAGTAAATTACCATTTATCTAAATCTTTATAGATATAGCTCATACATTTTCAAAAACTCTTAAAACATTTTACATGCTGAGCATGTTGCCCAAAGTGCAAATAAATAATTTTATGGAAATTATTTTTGTCTATTTCATTTAATTAATTTAATAAAATATGACAAATAATAATGCTTTTTAAGAGGTGTTAGTAATTCATATCTATTGATACCATCATTTTTATATTTTTTAGAGAGATTAAATGCTCAGATAAAAGTTTTCAATGTAATTTTAAAAAAGTGTTTTTTAAGCTGATTGAATTAAAAGATGTTATAAATTCTAATTACGTAATTTTAAGCTAAAACATGCAAATTTATTCCATTTTAATTTCAAGTAAAGAACATAAAATTTATGAGAACACTACAAATTATTTCAAACTTAGCAATTGTATTCTTGACATATTATTTTTCTAATTATTAGATTAATGTCTGTCAAGGAACATAACATATGATTCATATAAAGCTATTTTAATATATAAGCAACTTTTCTTTACAAAAATATTTTATATATTATTTTAGCTTTTTAATTTCGTTGATTTATGGAATTAAGTATAAACACAAGAACAAAAATATTTTAAATTTTACTTAATATTTCATAATAATATTTCACGTTTTACTAAATATATTCAATGGATGATATATAATTTTATAAAATTAACAGAAATATATTTTTGAAAGTATTTGAACGTTTACAAATTTGCATAGTTTCTTTCCTTTAAAAACTTTTACAATAAAATATTTCTTTGAAAATCAGGGATTTAAGGAATATGTAATAATTTCAGTAATTTTATTTGTAATAATTTTTGTAAGCTAATGAATCTCTTTAGAATAATTTTTGGATTCTATAGGGATATATTAGTTTTCCATAATTAAAATTCTTACTCATATTACAGAGTTTAAAATACAGAAAGAATACAAAAAATAAAATTACAACTTTTAAAATTAACTGTGTTTACATGAAACGGCAATGCAGGTGCTAACTATATTAAATTCATTTAATCTTTTCATTGAGGTTAAAATTACAAGTTTTCAAGAATGCATTTTTGCAAAATATTTCTTATTTAATTATGTAGATTTCATATCTCGAATTAAATGCAATTTTTATTCAAACATTATTTCGAACATATTTCCGCAGATATATTGTTTTATAAAGTAAAACAACCTTCCATAAAATTCTAAGTGATTCCACTGGTATTTCCTGACTTCCAATGCTATTATTTGTACTTTTGTACATATATCATATTAGAGCTACGTAATAGGGTTATACTAATTTATGGTCAAGTAATGATATCAATTTTCCGTTTCAAACGCAGCCTATTTGTGATATTCTATATTACACACAGGATAATATTTATTGATGTTGGATCAATTCTCAAGATAAAAGAATTTCAAAGTAATATACATAAGGTTTAAGCATTTACGAAATAACTTTTTGAATTAATTAAGCTAACTAATGAAAATTTCCCTGGAATGATGGAAACAACGATTCTCAAAATTTTCTTTTTCTGCATACTTTTTGCTAATGTATTCACTTATTAAATAAAGAAGAGTTTGGCTTTATTAAGCTATAAAATCACTAAAATATAGTTAATTATTTATTAGTTCTTAACGCGTATTGATAACAACGCTCAATAACTCGTCAGCTTAGTATTTTTATCTCATTAAAAAATATGAATACCTTTACAAACCCTGTAAAAGGAGGATTCCTGCAGAGTGACTTTATATGCGGGAAAGCATGGAAACAGGATTGGGGAGAAGGGGATACAAGGGAAGAATTCCTCTTCCCTACGACAATCCAAGCCGGATTTCTCGTCTATTCCCTTTTCCTAAGCGTCGCGTTTGAGGGTCTTTTGATTAGAGTGCCGTCATAGAGAGGGTGGGGGCGACAAGTGGAATAGGGGATTTTCCTAGGGAGTAGTTCCTTCTCCCTAATCCCACTTAACCGAGGCACCTGCTGCCAGGGGGGAGGGGTGGGGTCAGGCTGATTCATACGTCACGGTGTCTGACAACTGGAGGATGATAGTCCTTTCTTGAGCTGAACTCTTTCCTCCTCGTCCCCCACATTGTCTCCGTCATCCCTTTGGTCTCGCGGTTTTATTATCCCTTAATTGCATTAAGTAGTCAGGGATTAACAATCATGAATCCTTGCTCTTCAACCCTCCCTTTTGAATGAAAGATAAAAGAAGCGTTTATTTCAAATCTATCAACTAACATTTAGTTTCAATAGATCATCACGTAAGTGAACAAAATATTAATAATTTTTCCTTAATGGTGTTTAACTTCAAAGGGATTAAGTTCATAACATTTCAATAATATTGTTAATATTACAAATATTCTTTGAATCACACACTGTTCCATGAAGAGTACTTCTAGTTTTATAATTGTCACATTAAAATGTTTTAATTTTAAGATTGTTTAAAGAATCTATTAATAATGCTTACATACATAAATAAATAATTATACAGAATTTTAATAGCTTTTACAAACAATTGATTTCTTCTGAACGAAAAAATTATGTTTCTTTAATTTTCCCAACCAATGCAAATAAAGCCATGTGAAAAAAGAACTTTTAGAAGCTATTCTCAAGAGTAAGCATTATATAAAATCAGCTTTCTTAAAACAAGTGTTTCTAAAAAATATTTTGTCACAGATTCTTGTGTTGAGAAAAGTGATAGATTCATGCTTTATGAATAAGTGTGATTTTTCAAATGAGATTTCATTTTTATCTCAGAATGAACCTTTAATAACTCATACATTGATTTTTATGCATTTAAATTTTCTGTTAAATTTTACTAAAATTATATTTCCGTTTATTATTAAGTATCTTATTACTAAATTGTATATTCAAGTGACTCAAGGAAACGAGTAAACTGTACACGTGCTAGAAGGAGAAAATTCATAAAACTATTGTTACAAAAATACTTTCTCTTAAAGAAAAACTTGATGTTTTATTTTGCAATTTAAATTATATTTTCTGTTAAAAATTAATGAATTTAAGAAAAGATGACGTACAAATATACTTTCAATTGAAATTTTAGGATTTAACTTATATTTGAATGGTATTATGAATTACTATCACACTTAGTTATTGGCCAGGGGTAATCCATCGTTTTGTGAAAAAAAATCTTTCGAAGCTTGGTTAAATTGAACTCAATGCAAAATTTTTCAGACACAAAATAGTTATTAATATAGCAAAGTATAACAGAATTTAATTTATTACTTTTTCTACAAAAAGATAGCTGAAAAAATCTCATACACAAAAATTCTGCTTAATCTAGCCATGAATAACTTCATTAAAGTGTAAAATTTTACAAAAGTTTGCTTATAAAAGTTGAACTTTGAGTATCAGACTATAATCTAATTAAAAACTTTTTTTCATAAAAAGTATTAATATTTTTTTTATACTTTATTGTATTAAAATTAATTCTAGCACATATACTTATAATTTCCTTTTACAATTTCCAAATATCCTTAAATTTCTTTGAAAATTATAAAAATATTTAAAAAGTGAAAATACAGATTTTTGATTTCAATTTAATCACGACATTTCTTAAATAAATTCATATATCCATTTAATTATTGAATTTTTTTTGCAAACTTCTGAAAAAATTCTTTTCTGTAGTTATAAAATTTTAACTCGAATATAGTACTTACATAACATATGCAGCTTTGATATTTAAAAACTATTCTTTCTTTTAGTAGGCATCTTGAATTTATGCATTTAAGCATATAATAAACTATTTCTTAAATGTTCTTATTAATCTTAAGATTTATGAGAATTTTTGAACTGATGATATATATTTTTATTAAATGAATGTGATTTTCTATAAATATGCCAAATATCTGCGGACTTGTTGAAGGTCAGAAATATTTCAAAATAATTTTTAAAGAAATATCCTACATCAGTTTCACATGAGGGATTTTCCCTAGTATTCTTAAATAAATTAATCTGATGCTATTGTTATATACACACGCATTCTAAAATTTGAGAATATTGTACTTTGCATTTCATATAATCCATTAATCTCAACTATAACTAAGCAAACACCACACCTTTACTTGTTATAAATGTTAGGGTATCATTATAATTTAATAAAAATTTTCTAGAAATAAAATAAAATTATCTAAAAACTTTAGAAACATTGAATTTTTAAAGCTTTGTTTTTATATTTCTTTTTTATAATTTTATCAAGGAAATATTTTTACATATATATTTATCTATATGAATATTTTTATTTATTTAAATTAATAAATTTCACGATTAGAAGCCTTATTGTTATGTCTATGACGTTCTATAAGTTATTAGTTTATTATTTTTTAACTCGATATCATATCCAACACATATTTCTAAAATAATGTAGATAAATTTTCTTTTCCAAAAATTTAGAAGAATAAAATTATAAGATATGGCCTTGTAAAACCAATTGTATGTAAAAAATGCAATTTAAAGAAGTATTCAAACTTAATTAATGCTCTTTGGAAGTTTCATAAATGATTTTTATAAGATTTTCTAGGGAAGTAACTCAAAAATGCACTTAATTTAGATATACATATGCGATATAACTTATGACTTTTTATTTTAAAATGTCTTTGAAATGTCATCCATCAGTGCTGAATATAATTTTTGGCATAAAATTTTCAGCAAGCATCTTTAAATGCTAATTCAACAACAAGATATTCACAAATAGACCAAATAAAGAAAAAGTTACAAAAGCAAGCTTTAACAATGATTTGTCCCTTTCATTTAAATAGAAATCTTATGAATACTCATAAAAAGTCTTGGATTTTGGAAATAAATTAGAAAGACAAGAGAATTATGACGTAACTGGTTAATGTTTATATTATATTTTTACATAATTTGAAATATATTGTATGTTATTTCCTTTGTGAATATACTCTCGTATTTATTAAATTTTCTTACATAAAATTTACAATTTAAACATATATCTTTAATGAAGAGAAAATGTAACAGGGTAATTTTAAATTAAAAAAAACGTAGAAATCAGTACAAAATATATGGAAACAACAGTGTTAGCAAATACTTTGTTAACATTTAACTATAACAAACTATATCGAATTATGTAAATACTTTTATACAATTAAAAACTCCAAGCAATTCAAGTAAAATGAAGCTAACATTATTTTCGGCATGAAATAAGCTTTTATATTCTTCTAATATTAAAAAACAATACTTTTTTGAATTTACGATAAAAAAAATTGAATCGATACAAATAGTTATAACTAAGAATTGTTAAATTACCTGCCAGTCGGAGAGCGGACATTCTCTGAAATTCTGGCTCCTCCAACCACTTGTACATCCGGCGGAAAGTCTCTCTACCGGACTTGAGCTTGCTCCATGGCTTAGGGTTTCGAAGGAGGTCGGAAAGTGTCCCTTGCGACCTGCACAGGACCCTCTGAGCGAAGATCGCCTGTGGTATGCTGTACCTTTTGAGCTCGGCGCTGATCCTCTGGGCCAGTTCCTTGGTGTTGATCTCCTCCACCTCCTCAGCAGAATTCACTTTCTGCTGATGCTGCATGGACAGCTTCCCACCTCCACCATGGTGGCTTACAGTGTTTACCATCGACACCATGGAACCGTTCATGGAGTTGGGGACAGAAGCCTGGATGGGGGCACTCGGTTGTGTGAGGGGAATCCCCCCTGGAGTTGTAGGGGTTGGCGTGGGTGCTGCCCCAGTTAGGCTGTTGACCGGAGGCACAGGGGTCGGGGACGTGAGGGTCGTCGCGGCGGGCTTCACGTCTCTAATCGAAGCCTGATGATGGCTCGAAGATTGGTGCCCCATGTGCGTGCCGTTCATGGTCAGTCCGTTCAGAGAGGACATCATAGACGAGGGGCTGACCGTCGGACTCTGCGGACTGACCAGACCCCTCGTCAAGTCTCTATGAGCGTACGACTCATAGCCGTTTGGGGACATGTTTTTTTCGGGAGAGTGAAGTCCGTTCTGTGAGTAAGGTGAGGAGATGCCGCCCTGTTGAGGGGCGCCTAGTCCATTAGCTGCAGTCATCATCGCTGACATGGCTGACGGGTGAGGGTTCATGTTCATGCCAGCCATGCCGCCAAGTTTTTCGTACTGGTGATAGCTGTTGGCCATGTGTCCTGCCATTCCCAAATTGTTTTGCATTAGGGTGAAACCACCACCAACGTTGCCGGCATGGTGGTGACCATAATGGTGAGAGAATTTGTCGGACATGGTGGAAATGGGCGGTAGGGGCTGCAAGGGCGTCAGAGTTGCATAACTGTTGGCCTGAACGGCCGTAGCGAACCCCGGCGGAGACATGCGCCCGTTCAGGGTCTGATACGTGGGTTCGGCCAGCGCCCGAAAATCGGACGCGTCCAGCATGTTCATTCAGCTCGTTTGTTGGTGGTCTACCAGACCAACGATGCCAGAAAATGGACGAAACTGCCGTGGTCTACTTTCACGCAGCAGTCGTTTCTGATTTTCTCTTCGATGCTTGCAGCTGCCGAACTGATCTGGCCGACCACGAGGTTCGCGCCCACTGAATATACTGGGCCCTTCCTACCGACACCTGATTTGTCCACTGCCAGCAGTGTGTTTCGCGCCGTTTTGATGCCGGTGGCACGCGGGACACACCTCCATGCTCCGGCCACTGAATGATACGTAACGATCATCGTTAGGGCGGAGTTCAAAGCTTTCAGCACCTCCCTCCGCGCCTGCGCGACCAGACATCTCTTGTTTCTCCGTCTGCTGTGCGTTCACAGAGGGCGCTATGTCCGAGAGGGATAAGTTTCGATTTTGGTATTCACCCCTTTCTCACTTTCAGCGAATAGGAAGAGAGAATGAATGAATCAAATGTTCGCACCACATTCGAATTTCAAGAGAGCGCTTGTGATATTTTTTCCAAGAACTCATAGAAAATTTAGCAAATTCTTATGATACATTTTTATCTCTTTCGAAATAATTTTTTATTAAAACTATAGTAATAAATAATATATTATTTAATAATATAATATTCAAACTATAACGATACAAAATTCACACTATCACACATTGGCCTGCGAAAAATGAGGAAACAAATCAATATTTTTTCCACTGATGTGAGCTTCATTTGCTGAATCAAGTAATATTGTATTTACAATGGTAGAAGTTATCAATTGCCTCTTAATTGATTGAGCTCGTATTCTCAAATACTCATTCACATAATTGATTAATTTAAAATTATATATCATCTCTAAACACAAATTCTTATCGGTACATTAATTTATCACACTTATAACTAGAAATAATAAATGAAGCAATGATTCAAAACTAATTATAAAGTCCTTAAATAATATCCAATCTAAAGAAAGCTATTTTATAAAAAATTATCTTATAATTCTCAGGCCATACCATACTAATTAAAGAGAACAATAATAATTCCTTCAAAAATTGATTTATTTAACATGAATAAATACCTCTCTGCTTTTAAATACAGGTTTTATTTTTCTACAAGCGAATTTTAAAATTATTAGCCTCTGTGATTTTCACGATTTTTTGAATAAGAAAAATAGTTTCCTAGTTTAGATTAGAATAGATTCTCTTTTTTAATATGAGTGGTGAAATAAGTCATTTAAAAAAATATCTAACCAACAAGGTACTAAATTTCCTATTGTAGAACGGACTGCAAATATTGCATAAAAAATTGCATCATTTTTAAATATTGATGTCGATTCTATGATTCAAATTTTATATTTGATTTTAGAATGTGTTTAATTTTTCATAAGCATTACCTATAGCATGCTAAATGCTAAAATAATCCCGAAAAAGTTAAATAAGCAGTAATAAAAAATGTAAATCAAGTAAAACAAAATCTTTAATTGTAAGAATTTTTTTTTCAATAGAGATTATGTTATATTTTTTATTAATCCATTATTATGGTAACGAATTATTGTGTGTGATGACAGAGTTTTTCCTAAAAAATGAATTTTGATAGTATTTAGTTTCTACAGTTCTGGATTAATAATCATTTACTAGTTTGAGCAAGATGGATTCAACAGTAGCAATAAGTCACAATCTGAGCAAGTGGTATTCTGTCACTTACAATAATTTCAGAGACTTCTCATTCATTAAAAACTGAAATGTTGAATTGCTTCTAACCATAAAAGTAAATAAAATGAAATAAATGGAATTATAAGATTTTAAGTCCTTTCTACTTTTTTGAATTACAATGGCAGCAATTGTTTTAGTTTATATAATTTTTAAAATGTAAATCGAAAACTGGCGCTTAAATAAATTAAAATTTAATTTTTAATTGTTTAAATTTAATTTATTTCAAAGGATAATTTTTATTAGTATTGTATGATAGTAGTGCATTTTTTTATAAACCATGTATCAAAGTTTCTATTTTATATAAGCTAAAGGAATTAAAGAGATTTTATTAAAATAGGTCATTTACGCAGTATGCATATTATTTATCATTAAAAAAATGTATATAATCGGAAAAATTCTCGATAAGATACTCTTCTAGACTTTAGAAAGCCTTCTCTTTTATAATAATTTTAAAATAACATCTTTATATATATATATTATTTATTTATTTTTTTTTACAAATAAGCTCACTATATGTCATCTATAGTTGTTTTCTCGTATAACTGAAAGCTTTGTTTTATATGCTCATACTAAAATTAAATAATTTTTTAATAATAATTTATTCAATCTTAATCTGAATAATTTGCTAAGAGAAATACTTCTCATTCATCTTTACTTCGAAATTTCCATTTAAAAATTTTCAATTTCAAAAAAAGTGTTTTTTAAATTGTTTTAGAAAACAACGTAATTATTGTTTAAATTTAAAGAGATTTCATTATTTTACAATATGTTTTAAAACTAAAATAACTCACATTTAAGCTCTAAATAAACTAGATCATTCATGGTACCTTTTACTTCATTTGCAATTATTTTATTATATTTTTTTAGATATCAATATATCGAGTTTCAGAGACAGAGTCTACTATTTATTATTTTAAGTCTTATTTTAAACACCACTTGCAAATTATCAAGAATATTTGTTTAATTATTTGACAGTAATTATCAAATAATTATTTAAAATCAAAGAATTTAATATAACAAATAGAAATTCACATTACTTATAGTGATATTTATTATAGAATAATTTAATTTTACTCACGGAAATTCTTTGAGAAGGAGAGCTTTTTATCCCACTGAAGTTGTATACGTCATATGCCTACGTTAAGTATTTTATATTACTTGTTTATTGCTTTTAACACATTTAGTAGTTTTTAAAATAAGATAACATTAGAGAGAACGGATAAACACAAAATTGATATAAAAATATTAAGTCATATCAAAAACTTAGCCACTCGTTATACAGAAGTTTTTTTTTTTTATCTTTAAGCCACAAAAATATTTTAAGACCACATATAACATAAAATCCTTATTTCGTGTGATCACCGAGCTTTTATAGAACTAAGAATATTGTAAAAATGAATCAAACTTATATCGGTTGATGAATGTTCTCCAATTAACTTAAAATATAAGCTGTTTTCATACCGAAATTTTAATTAGTGTTTGTTAATTTAAACCGCAATTAATGCTCATTTGAATTCAATATAAATGTGCTAATATATCTATGCATACCTTTCTGGATCTATTTATCTAAGCAGGAATTTTTTTTTTTTTAAATTGTCAACTATGTCTAACTACTGGTTATAGAAGAAAAAAAAATAGCTGCACCATCGGATTTTGACTTCTTTTGACATACACACGATATAACTTCTATTTAAAAAAAAAAAATAACGATTTTTATTACTTAATTATTATTAATTTTAATTTGAAAAAATATTGTTTTTGCTCACTCCAGCGAATGTTTTCGATTTTATCGATATTTCGCCAATCTAAAATATGTCGGGAAACGATTAGAAGTTTCAATTTTAAAATATTTATATAATACAAAATTAGCTTCGTATCTAAAAGGAATTTTTTAGCGATTCGTATTTCATTCGATATATTCTTTGCTGACACATGTGTGAGACTTTATTTCGTGAAGTAAGACAGTGTTTCGGGCAAAGTGCTAAGTGAGTAGAAAAGAATAAAAAGAGTAAATATGTTTATTTTTCGAAATCACAATTTCATTTATTTATTTAAAACTAGAGTTTTTATATTGGAAACGCTGCTATTAAAAATGTTTTCCCCTAGTAACCAAGCTCTGTTAGTTCTAATCTAAAATAAGAAAGTAATCTTAAAGTAAATACAATTAAATACAAAAAAAAATGTGAATTATTATCATATTACTTTATGATAAATATTACGGGTTTAGTACATTATCTCTTTTTCTTACTTCATTTTACTACATGCTCTTTCACATCATACAATCCTTTTTTTTAATTTTTGGTATTAACACTACTTCAGATCCATTTTTTGGTGTTTATTACATATCATGGTTTAGTTTTTTATATTTTACTGTAAAATAATCTTTTACAATTTTTAGCACTAAATATCTTTGATATTATATATATATATATATATATATATATATATATATA
>JAPDSC010085030.1:29067-44649 GCA_026290005.1 Latrodectus geometricus | reverse complement strand
ATTTATATAAACATACAGAATAAAAGGAAAAACGGAAAAGCATATAATATTTTATTATTTTAACAAATTTCAGCTCATTTCTAGTTATTTAAATAATTTTTATTGATTTTCAAACATTTGAGCCAATTAAAACTATAATTTCTTGAGAAATTTATTCGTTCAAGACTCAACGATTATTTTAAAAATAACTCATCATACACTTCTTGTCAATATAGTTACACCAAGAAAAATTGCCAATAACGAAATGATAGTTATTGAACAATTAGATTATATGTCAAACGATAATCGTTAAATTTTAAGAAATGTGAAAAAATAGATTTAGAAATAAGTATGCAGAACAACCGTTTCATCAACAGCAGCATTTATACGCTTGACTATGAGTCAAAGAGAGTATGGATAGCCTATGCAATCATCTGAACATATAGCTTTAATACGATGCAACAGTTCATTGGCTGAACTTTTCTTTAATTAAGGAAGGTCTGTACTATATAGCAATAAACCGCTGTACATTATTCCTCTGAAATGAAGCATTTTACTAGGCTTGAATGAAGGATAGAGTTATTGTCTTCAAACATAACAAAAATGTCACGATCAACATTCAAAGTGCGGCCAATTTGAACAAGAGTTGATTGGCATGCTATTTTGTGCTCTTCGTATTATCACTTCAGGAGATGGATCAATATGATGATGTCAAACACACATTGATGATGTGCGTTCTTTACGATACCACCAAACATGAATGAGAACACTATGATGCTGTAAACGCATCCGTCAGCTGAAAATACCTCATTACTCTATTCCTGATTGCAGATCATCATTGATCATATTATTGAAGACGCTCATCTTGTGATGTAGTGTCTAAAGCTGTGAAAGACATAATCACCAAGTTAACAGCCCATGTTGTTACATACATCGATGAACAGTTCGGACAAATACTTATTATCTTTTAAACGACCTCGTTTCTAGACTCATCACTCATGACGCATTTTTACGAATCACGAGAGTTCGCACAGATTTCTCTCCCGATGCAATGTAGGTAACACGTCTGTCTATTCACTTGTTAGTGATATCTAATCTTTAAGATTTAACATGACATTCCTTAGGAAATTCATTAACCATTCTTTCCATATTCTGCAGACATTTACTTGATCTCAACTGATGTGAATAGCAATATTGCGATACGATGAATCGAAATCTCGATAAGCTAAAGTTCGAGCTCTTTATCAAAATTAGAAACGTATTGGTTAACAGTTTTCCTTTTCACAAGAGGCATCACAAAAGTTTTTCATTAGGAAACTGCAGTCAAATATTGTTTGTGTATGATAAATCTGCTAGAGAATTTCTTTATTTAAATACACTTTAGTAGTAGCTACTGCTATCCATTTCATAAATGAAAAGTTTCACGTACATACCTATCTTCTCAGTGTTGCAATTTTAATTGTCAACAAAGTAAAGTACTTAACGTTTTTTAAGTAAAAAAGGAGAAAGGAATATATATTTTATAGATTGGCATTTTTATTTAGAATCATAGAATGATGAGGCGTTACTATATTCAAGCTATTTAAGCAGTTCAAGAGGAATCAATGAACTTTGCCAAATAAAAAAAACTCGAGACTATGTGGTTTGTTACATAATATAATTCAAATCTTCACTCTAAAAGATTATTTTAATCAATTATCATAGACATTTTTTCGATTTCTCTCACTGACTTTTATCAAATAAATTAACAAGAATGAGACACAAATTAGCTTAAATTTATGCAATATTAATTTTAGTAAGGAATACAATTCCTATACATGATTATATTATATATCTGCTTATTTCTATTATTTTAACGGATCTCAGCAAAAATAAATATGAAAAGTTAATCTAAAGTTATGAGATTAACTTTTCATATTTATTTTTGTATTAAATATACAAAAGAATAAAATATTTGTATATTTCTATCTAAAGTTATGAGATAGAAATATACAAATATTTAGATATTAGTCTCCTGATGCAAAGAAGTTCCAAAATTGGTGAAACGCTGTCTTGGCCTTAAATAATACTTAAATGATTCATGGGAAAAATACTCTAATTTTATTGTGGTCTTATGGTGAGAAATAATAAATGTTAAGCATAGACTCCATATTTATGAAATAGCTATGAATGGAACTTTAATGAGAAACTATTTTGCACAGTGAAGTGGACAACCTAATGGCTCCAGTCTATTAAAAGGAATTTTAAAACCAATAATTTGCCTTCCAGGAAGAGTTTCCTTAGATAGTCGGTCATATTCACATATCACAAGTAAAAAGCTTGTAAAATTCCTAAGCATCTACGTCCACCTCGACAAACCTGCTTGCAGAAGGCCGTTATGTAACCTGCACGAATTATGCCATGTCCAATTTGATAACTTTTAGAAATATTCTAGACTATTCCTTCAAATGATTTGTTTACTTTGAATGTTAAACATGAATCCTCCAGAATATATATGGAATGTAAGAAAACGTCAGTTTATATCTGCATCGATTACACTTTTGTACTTCTGAACTGTGAAAGGGCAGCCATGTTGAAATGTTTTTGAAAGGATTTGTGATGACTTGTTGAATCAATGCCAAGTCAACGTGCTATATTTCATAAGGAATTGAAAAAGTGTTTTGTGAAAAGCAAAGAAGCCCTTCGCTTTTTGGTCCAGGAAACGTTCTCTTGTCCACGATAAACGGGTTCTTTCCAGTCATACAGAAAGGGAGACATATACAACTGATCGCCTTGCATAAAGACCTGCTTGGTGAAATCACCTTCTCGCCGTACTAGAAGATGTTCTTCTTCCTGATGCTACAGAGTGATCTGCAACAAGTTGCGGCACTTGTTTTCCTTTAGTCGAAAGAGCTATAAAATGGTCTTATGCAACTGTATTAGCTCGTGGTTGATCTGGAACAGATTTTTTGGTCACAGAAGCTTTGGTTTGATATTGATTTCTGAGATAGTAGACCGCACTGTGAGACAAATAAAGGTGCCTAGCAGCATCATCCTGTGATATCCTTATTTATATTCATCTGACTGACCACCACCTTAACTAATTGAACAAACGGCTTTTCTCAAACATTGAGGAACCCCGCTGACTGTTTTACTAATAAAATCAACGTTTTACTAATAAAAGTTGAAATTAAAAGCTATACGCACGCGCGTAGCTACGAAAGCCTGGTTTTTGTATATTTTTCTCTACGTCCACCTTGTTCTTTCCTAGAAAAGTGTTTTGGCATAAATTTACGTAAGTTCATTTTTATCACTTATATAAACTATAAATTTTATTGTTAGTGTCACTTTTTATGGTGAGGTTCGACAAATGTTGTTCCTTAACTTTTTAAGAACAGTGTATGCTAATTTATAAGTTATTGTAACAGTTGTTCCAGCTCATTCAGCAAAGTTGCTTTTATTTTCTAATTGATTCTAAAGTGGTTGGGGCAAGGTATAATTTGGCTTTTCAGAGTGATCCAAACATTTTTCTGAAGATTGTGGTCTGGACATATGACTGGCAAATCTTTCAGGTGGATATTATTATTTTCTATAAAATGGTGAACCATGTGGTTTTTGTGTGAAGTTGTGTGATAAATTTAAAACGGCGAATGAAGGGCTCAAGCTCCCTAGAGTTCACATTACCTTTTCCAAACAGAAGGAAGAGTATGTGTTTATACAATATTCCTTCTATTCCTTCGAAGGTAATCAAACATTTGTTGCCATAATGGTAGATTTTATGGACATTGTATGTCTGTACCATGTCTTTGATTCTATTCTATATGAGAGTACATTAAGAATCTGTGTTCAGATTAAACTGGGAATCTTCCCAAAAGAGAGCAAGTAACTTATGAATGTATATTATCTCCATTATCTTTGGAACATGTTAAATGGAATTTCTGTTTTCTAAATAATTGCCTCTCCTGAAGTTTCTGGAAATAATTATTCCTTTTTGTCGTTCCATCGAAGAGATATAGGAATGATAAAAATTTATGACACACCTGTTACCCTCTGCTATAACAGGGATACAGTGATATTTTATCTGCCGTAACTTTAATACAATATTGTCTAAATTTTCTATAACGGATTATAAGAGAAACTATTGCCACCCAACCTGTCTAACGGTTAGCATACCTGACTACGGATGGGGAGGACCTGTGTTCGAATCCCGGCTAGGGCAAGGATGTACTTTCTCTCTTTCTTGTCTTTGTCCTTTCTTTGTGTGTGAATGGTTGCCTACCCTATAAACTGGTACCTATGGCATGTGTGTACTGAGGAAGTCGGACTGCACACATAATACGGTTCAGTTGGAAAAGTGGAGAAGCGCACCCCATATTGCCAGCCTGGCTGGCACACGACAATCACAAGGGAAACTATTTCTATAAATTGGATAAACATATATATATATGATTTAAAGTGTTTTATTGAGCTCTTTACAGATCTGAATTTGAGATTGGCTAATTTCCAGTTTTATATTATCGTCTAATTGTTGGCCATAATTCATTCTTACTCATTCTAAATTATGGAAATGAATGAAATACAGATTTTACTGTAAGCATTTTAACTCCTGTTCCCCTGTGCTATGTCTACCTATGCATATAAATGCATTTGCATGGTCAACATCGAGTTTTGCACTTTTGTTTTGAAACTGTAACACATTTCGCTCCACTTTTTACTTAAAATTTGTGTGATGATATGTACAATTATATATATCTTGGTTTTAAACATCATTGTAAGCAATGACGAAATCAAATTTAACCTTGCTTAGTATGTTTCAGATAAAACTGATTAAGAATAGCAAGCATTGATAAGAAATGCACTATATATATATAGAAAAACTCTCTATCATTTCTAATTTATTACATTTAATATTTTAAAAATAATTCTTAATACTTATCAAAGTACAAGTGAAATAAAAATTACGCTGTGAATAACTAGGCATCTCAATCTTGTTGTGAAAAAATAAAGAACATCATTAATAGGAAATACACGAGACATTCTGAATGAAATAAAAAAAATTATGGTATTGTTATTTTGAACCAGCTAGGCTTGTAACATCGGGGTGCGCTGCTCCACTTTTCCAAGTGAACTGTAATTTGGTGTGTCAACTTCCTCAATACACACATGCCATAGGTATCCTTTTATTTATGCAACCATTCACAATCCATCCAAACAAGGAAAGGACAAAGACAAGAGAGAGAGAGAGAAAGAGCAAGTACATCCATGACGAATTCGGAATCGGACCTAGGATCTCCCCATATGTTGTCAGACCCTCTGACCACTAGTCAGAGTGGGGAACAATAATAAAAAAATAAGAATATATTTATAACTTGTCTTTTAATCGATATTAAGGACATAAGAACAAAAGTTTTGCTCACTAGTATTAAATTCATTTAAGAATATTAAGATTTGCTTATATGAATGTAATTGTTAAGAACTTGGCTTGATTAACTGAATAAAATAAGGTATTCCACATACTCCTACTTCCGAAAATCTTGATTTAGACTTTAAAAAAAATATTGTAAATTCGAGTTTTTATTTTTTTTTTTAAACAATTAAGCTTTTTTAAAAGAAATATATCTTTTTTTATGTACTTTTGTCTCCTAAACATAAAAAAAAATACATTTAGATGCATTTCTTTTGTTTATTATTTCGTTTTACTATTTTCTTTTGATTAGGTATACCAAAATATAACATACAATATTATCAGGGAAAAAAATCAATGTTTTTCTTCTAATAATTTGCATTTATGTAATATTTTGTGCTTTTAAATATTTTAAACTGTAAAATGTGCAAATAAAAATGCTTATTGTAGTATTGGTGTGATATATAATTAGTCACTTTTCAACGATTTTAGCAATTTTATAAAATTAAAAAGCTAAATTTTGTCATATTATAATGAAATAACATTCTTCAAAAAATTTTGTTACAAAATTATGTGAGTTAAAATATACTTTCATAAAAAAAATAGTACTCCTTTTACTTTATCCTAAAAACATGCTATAGACTGTAATAGCATGTTATATCTCTACTTAACTGTACTAAAGTATTTTGTTGTTTATTTTATAATATATATATTTATTCCATCTTATAAACATCAATTGACCACGCCTTGGACACATCTATGCATTTGTTTATCACCAATCCCTTAAAATGTGTAAGCTTTTCCTCTCAACAAAACAATGATTACCATCAAAGTGGGTGACAGATATCTTCCATTCATTTCACTTCGAGGAAAAGTGGGACACAAAATCGTCTTTTGAAATCGCTTCAGACGATAGAAAAGAATTTCAATTCAAAAAGTTACTTCAGCGGAAATGCAATGAAGCTTAATCCGACGAAATGGGAATGTTTCACGACACAAACCTAATTTATATGACAAAATATTTCGAATTTAAGGGTGGCAGCAAGAAGTTACATGCATATCATTGAGAGGTGATCGTCTGACAGAAATGTCAGTAACTGAAAAAGAAAATCTCACAGCTTTCATGCAAATGGCATTCGCTACTCACCTTACCTTTCATCGGAACGGTAAAGAGGGAGAACTTTTGAGGGAAATAAAATAGAAAAAACTAGGAATAAAAATGCATAAAATGCACTGAAGTAAAAAAAAAGTAGAAGAGGGTGTGCGAGGAGAGAAGGGTGGATAATGGGCAAAATATGTCATGCCGGGCAACCATGCAGAGGCGGAAATCTGCATAAGAACTTTTGAGCGAAAAAGCGTGCCCACCTTTGCTATTTTTTAAACAGGGTGTCGAAAAAGTTCTACTGTCTTTCCACTTTTTTTTGTTTTATGCAGATGAAAAAAAATCTAAGAGAGAGAATGGAATACTAGATTTAAGAACTGTTCCAAATTTTGCCATGCATTGAAGAACTTATTCCGTTAGCCTTTTACGTGAACTCTTTTATTAAGATAAAGAAAAAAATTGCATGCTTTTAATTATTTATAATGATTCATAATATTAATAATCATTAATAATATTATTAATATGAATAATATTTAAAATAATAATTTAAATTATAATATTAAAAATAAGTAACATAATAATTCATTATTAATAATGTATGATGAAAGTTTACATTAAAATATAATTATTTAAATTAATTTATAATTTACATAACGAAGGTATTTAATATAAATAATGAATTTTTAAATATTGTTCAATAATATGAGATATATCAATATCAAATTAAAAATATCATGCATAATAAATGTTCTTGTTAAATAAGATAAACTATATTTAATAACATGTTATAATTGATCTGATTGAGTTTAAATAAGTAACTAAGAAGTGAAAGCAACGCATTTAAAAAAAAAAAAGCAAAACGCTTATATATGACTCATTGAGAAAAACTAATGATATCTTATATAGGCGAATTTTCTATTACAATATTATGGTTAACTGAAACTATTTTCAATTATTTTACATTAGCAGAAATTTTCAACCGTTTATAGTGAAAAACATTGTGTGAAAAAAAATTTAACTTGAATTGTAATTAACGTAAAACGAAAGAATTATTATTCTAATAGAAGTAGCAACTATTTCCCAATTAGCAAGCTAGAATCGTGTCTCACAATATACTTCACAAATTTAAAACTATTTCGAGAGGAAAAAGACTGATTATGCCCCAATATTTCTTATTAATGATAATTTTACTTACACACAGTATATATTTTTATATTACAGTTAATATTTTATTATTATTATTTTTATTTTTTTAATTATTATTATATATTTTTAATTAATTTTTTTTATTGAAGAATGCACGAGACTTATATCTCAAATAACGTTAACAGCAGGATTCAAATGATTTTTATACAGCTAAACTTTATTTTATTAAAATGATGGTTTTTTCCATTTTTTTTCATTTTGAACACATTCATTTTGATCAGAATAATTTATTTTTGTTTAATTCATAAATAACTCCAGTAGTAATAAAGGAGAATTTATATTTAACATTTGTAGAATTAATATTTAGATCTTACGTTTGGCTGTATTGATACTAAGATCTGCGTAGTTTTCTGAATTGTTTTATTTTCAGTAAAATTTTAAATATTTTGATACAAATTTATAGATTAAAAACCCTGAACTTTCTCACCCTATTAAAATTTAAGAACTATTAATTCAACTACTTTAAATACCCGAATTTTATTAACTTTAAAATTTCAACCTTTCTTTCTATTTTTGTACATGAAAGTAAATGCAATGTTTAAATAAATTTTTATATATTTTGATTATTGTTTTGAAATGTTTGGAAGGGAAAAATATTTGCATACTGGGTGATTTTGAATACATTGCATAGTATTTTTGAATTAATATCTATGTAGAAAAAGTTTCGGTCATATGTACTAAAATATATATTTTAGCATAAAAAATTCTTTTAAATTGAGGAAGAATTTGGAATTTACGAATCGTCTAGTCTTAGTAAGTTAATTTTGTCTCTATTATTGGGTATTTTTAAAACGTTTCATTGTGAAACATCAAATTTATCATACATATTCAAGCAAGAAAACTAGACAAATATAATTGAATTATTGCTTAATTCATGGCTTGAGCTTCATTAATCGAATGAGAGATTTTGTACCCTGAATGTCTAAGAACCTTAAACATTTGAAAGTCTTAAAGTCTTTCCTCTTACTCAGTGAGAAAACGAAATGCTGGATCTCAAATGTTGACTTCTTCTTTTGACTTTGACTCAAATCGTTAATTAAAAACTTTACTAAAATCAAATCATAATCCACATATTGTACGATTCCTGCTTTTCTGAAAGACTGATTTTTCCCCCCTCCTTTCTTTTTTTGAGTTTTTTTTCTTTTTTTCAATTTGTTAATAATTTTCATGTTTATGAAATTTTTTTTCGGAAAATAATATGCTGAAGATGTCACAAAGAGCATTTTAACAGCCTTATTTAGAGCTTGTTTCCATATAGTTTTATGTAACAGTTCTATATAAAAAGGAATAATTAGATTTAATATCTCTATAAAAACAGTGACAAAGCTACTAATCAGTTTCTGAAAACATTAACAGATAAGAAAGGCTTTAAGGTTTTGAAATATATATATTTACATAAAAAGAATTTAAATAACTCATTTATAAGGAAAATAATCATACAATAATGCTTATAATTTCTTTGAAAAAAAAGAGAGAGAGAGAATAGAGATATTCATAACACTTGAGCCACATCATGTAATAATTCTTTTCATATAAAATATTGACCTTATAATATTGTACATATATGTGTTGTGTATCCTCGATAAACTTTACTAAAATTTTATATGAAAAACATGATGTTTTCCTTTCATTTTTTTGTTGTTAAATATTTTTGAGATTGAATAACGGTTTATTGTCAATAATACATTTAATTTTCGATATACTTTCAATATTTTAATCACATAAAAATAGTTGCAACAAATGGTTAATAATATTAGAATAAAAATATTATAGTTTCTGCAAAAAAGGAAAAATATCATTAACTTATCATTTTTTCATGCAAAAATGACTTTTTGTCAAGGTTTTTTGTCTAGCCTTGTCATTCTCTGATTAAAACCTACACGAAATTATTTTCATTTTGGGATTAAAGAGAAAAATCATTTTCCATCATTGTTTTTTTTTTTTTTTTTGGATCTGATAATAATCAAGGCTCATAATTTTTAAGTACGCCATTGTATTTTAATAGTATATATATTTGTACGAATGCATCAAAATAATTAAACACATTGTGCTTTATTCTACACTGCTGGTCACTTAAATTGCAACACCAAGAAAGACAAGAAATATTAAACACAAATTTATTTTGTAGATAATTGTTCACCAAGTATCAAATGATTAAATTTATAGACTTCTGTGAAGTGTAGTTCCTGCCAAAATCTGCCAGTAACCAGAGTAGCCGCCATTGTTAGAGATCACCGCTGTCACACACCTCGGCATTGATTCAAAGAGTTTATCCAAACTCTTCTTTCTTGGGGTACAACAGACCAAGCAGCTCCCCCACGTTGCCAAAGTTGATCTAGTGTGACAGCTGGATATATAATCTGGGTCAATCGTTGAGCAACCATAGACCATGTGTTTTCTTTCAGCGAAAGATCCGGTGAGAGAGCTGACCAGGGAAGCAATTCAATGTAGTGATTAATGAAGAACCCTTGGACAATACGAGCCACGTATGGTCGCTTATTATCCCATTGAAATATGTCTGTGGCCAAGACCTGAAGGTAAGCAAGGACAACTGGCTCCAACACCTAGGAGATGTAGCGCTGGCTGTTTAAAGTACAGGCAATGCGTACTAGAGGAAGGCGAGAGTGATTTCCAATATCACCCCATATCATAATAACCGGTACCGGACCATTGTGGCTAGGCATAACGCAGCAGTTCAGCATCCTCTCTCAATGGTGTCTCCAGACTTGAATGCCACCATCGTGATATTGCAGAAAGAAGCCTGACTCGTTACTAAAAACAATTTCATTCCATTCTGCCGATCCCACCTTTCTTTCATCATACCATTGGCGGTAGAGACGTCTGTGGTTCTGCGTCTAGGGTAGACGAAGCAATGGACGTCTTTCGGACAGAGCACTCCACTAAACTCTACTAAATGGTGTCGAATGGTACGCACAGACACTGGATGATGTTTTACAGACTGAATGTGCAGTGCTATGGTTCGTGATGTGGTTGAACGATCCCTCACTGCCATGCTCACAATTTGCCTGTTATTACGTGAAGTGGTGCACTGAGGTAAAGGTGATCGAACACGTCTATCAGTCCCTCCAGCACGTCCCTCCAGCATCCAAGGATCACATATCCGGATTGCAGTTGTTTGGTTTAGTCCAACACGACTCCCGATTTGCCTGATAGATAATCTGCAATCTCAGTAGGCCACTATCCTTCCTCTGTCGAACTGGGATACTAGATCAAAAAATGATTGCTGCTTTTTACGAGGCATAATTGATCATTTTTTTAAAACCATAAGAAATCTCCAAACCTTAAATTGGGCTTTGAAGTGGCGCCACAGTCGCACGTGATGTGCGTTTGCGCGGAAATTCTAATCATCATTTGCATATCTCACTTCTGCTAATGCATGTTGTAAGAATTCACGTTATTTGCATGCTTCCTTCAGGGTATTGCATTTAAGGTGGCCAGCAGTGTATTTGAAATATCTGAAGAGAATGTTAAATAAAATTATCAAAGTTTGAGATTGGAAAAAACACTGGTTTTTAAACTTTAATTTAAAATAAATTAAAGTTTAAAAACCAGTGTTTTTTTCAAGCAGTATTATCAATACAACATTGAAATAAGGATTCAGATTTTGATAAAGGAAAAACTAGAGAACCAGATAAAAATATTTTGGATGTTGTAAGTCAAATGAAATCTTTCCATAATGTACAGCCTTATCGAAACTGATTATAGAGTTTTGATGAAATCGAAACAAGCTTTGAAATATAAAACTCAACTATTTGTAGACTAAAATGAACTATTGGTAGATTAAATGTCTAAATGATAGCAGAAATAAATAAAAACATTGAGAGACTATTTTGCCTATATAGATGGTAAGCAAATCATTGTGTTTGAAAACATTTGATAGTTAAATTGTGTCGGTTGAATATGAGCTGCAATATTCTTAGTATAATAGTTCCTTATAACTTAGAATATTATACTAAGAATATTATACAAATAAATAAATAAACATGTCGAATGTATCTATAATGAAAACTGACCTCCACTAGATCAGAATTGAAAAGACGAAGAAAAAAATCATCAGATTCATAATGATATGAGCACTAAGTTATAATAGTTCTTTATAACTTAGTGCTCATATCATTATTATCATTTATTTATTTATTTGTAAGTAAACAGAAAACTTTTTAATTTATGAATTGATATGGTTGGCCAAACTTTAGACAGATTAAGTGCTGTTTACTTTAAATAAAATGAAAAATGCATTCATACTCTTGAATGTTTAATGCCAAGTTATCAGTACAAGTCTTGAGATGTTTGTGCTTTTTCATGATAATTATAAATTTCTATTATCATTGTATAAAATGTTTTTGCATATTTCTATCAAAAGAGGAATAACTATATTTCTTATAGTTCTATCAAAAGAGGAGTATTTCATTGATCTGAAAAGAAGACTAAAAAAAAGTAGAAACACTTTTTTACAAAAAAACAAATATGAGCACTATAGGCTTTGTGGCCAACCCGATGGGCTGACTATACACAGAGTTTAGTTCTTTTTATTTTAGTTTAAAAATTTATTTATTATTTTTTACCTAAATAAATATTAAATATTAATTGGATATTTAAAAACTAATCAATTTGTCATTCAATAAGCTTAATTAATCAACATTAATTTAAGTAGATATTGTTAATAACACTCATCACAATATCTAAGTATAGTAATATCCCACTACTTTAAAACATTTAATAATTTGCTACATTGTGATCTAATAAATTGGCTCCTTTTAAATTCCTAAGACGAGAAGGAATTTAAAAGTGATTTGATATTAGGTTGAGACTTGTTGAAGAGGATAAGTCCATTCAACGGATTTTTGTAGAGAAATTAATCTGCTATAGTTATATTATAGTTATATTAATAGTAAACCAAATAAATCATTGAAAGAATTTTTTTTTAATTTCATGAGTAAACATTTATATTAAGAATGCATCTTAATTTTAGCATTTTAATTTACTAATTAATATTAAATATTTGGGAAAAAGTTTTGCCTATTTGATTTTTTGATACTCTTGAAAATAATATAAATGTAAGAGCTCCACATATACAAAATAAATTAAAACATAAAATGACACATAGTAAATAAAATTTGTTTCAAAATAAATTTTCTGACGCAAGAGGGAATCTTTTAGTTTTCTATGGATGTGGACAAAATAAGATGATATTTTTTCGTTAAATATTTAATAAAGAATAGACATTATCTACTTTTATGTCAACAATACTTCAATAAATTAATTTCATCTGGCAGAGTATATTTTTCCGATAAAAATTCTTAATATCAGGTTTTGTTTCTTCAATAATATTTTGATAAATTATCAAGAGGATTAATCGTTAGAAATATAAAATAAACTTCCATTAATCGCAACCATACATCAATCAACGTATTATTTGTTGAATGTCTTTAATCATTACCTGACTCAGTTTATAATGTAATATAATACAGCCATTTAAATTACACAAATATAAGCAACAATGCTTCGTATATAATTTTCTTTTATAATTAGCTTTTACTTTACTAAACTATAACTCGACAATTAAATTTTCTTCAATTACAAATAAAAACCTTTTGGAATTTCTGAATCAAATTACCGAAAATTTGGTTGATAAATTTTATACATTCAAATTAAGGTTGAAATGATATTCATCTTTCTTCATCATTGGAGAATATCCGATAATTTTATGCAGATAAAAAAAAGAACTTGAATATTAAAGAAAAAATTAAATGTTCCAAGCTCTTGGTGATAGCTGACCAATCACACGGAAGAAAAAGAGTCTGAAGCCATTTGTGGAACAACGAATCATTTATCATAGAAGAAAAAGACTACTATCATCAACTCGTCCACATCGATTTCGTAAAGCCACTGATTGGTTATTTAAAAATTCTAAAACCTGGCCAAAGATGCGGGAAGGGTAGGAAAATTACTCCACCTACTCTCACTCCCCTCAAATTTTTGGAATCATTAAAAGTTGCATCTCTTACCGTTTCATTAGCCCTGTTATCGTTTCCAAAAGACGGCAAAGCTCTGTAGATTCATTAATAAAATGCCTTTAAAACATCGACTCGTAGGGAAAAGTTAAAGCCTTTTTCCCCATTTCCCCACCAATTAATCTCGTGCCCCGATTCTGGGCTGTGCTCCAACCATTTTCCGCGATGTGACAAAAGCAGGACTGGTAGCATTTGCTGGAGACAAAAATAAAAATAGAAAGAAAAAGGAAGAGCTTCTGGGGGAATTATTTCTCTCTTTCCTTCTTACCCACCAGTTATTATTATAAAACTTTTATTATAACTGTGTATGTGGATTCCAGGCCTTCCGATTTCAGCAATTAACTCATTACGAACGGTTCGTCCGGGAATTCCTTTCTGGAATAATTAGTCCCCGGAAAAGATAACCGGAAAAAGTCCTACCTGGACCTCTTCTTAATTATGTGAAACCGCAGTTTGTCAAGGCGCTCTGCCAATAACAGAGCTTTCTCTGGCCAAGCGGAGCGTGCTTTTTGCTAATTGACGATTGTGTAAACCCAGACAAACCCCCTACACTGTGGGAGACCGGTAAAAAGCAAAGGGTCCATTTCCCGAATTTCTTGTGCCCCGTTATGGGCTATATATAATTAACTTGCTGTGTGTGTAGCCTTTTCCGCTCTTATACTCTTCCAGTTTTCTTTGGTGGAGTCGTTTTCAAGGATGGAGTGAGTGTAATTAATGAGAGACCCCTTCTTTTCTCTCCGCAATCCTTGTTAAAAAAAAGAGCCTCAAATAATAGGATAAAACGTGATGAGATACGAAGTGAGGAGGGTGAAATAAAGGGGGGATATTATTTATTCTAATAATTATACCTCCGATAAATGTGTTGGAATTCAATTTACTTTTGATGATGTATTTGAATGAACACATGAAATTAAATTTTAATAACGTAAATAAAATTTGTTGAAATCCATTGAAAATGCGATAAAATCATTAAATTGTTACGAATCCGTAAGCTGGGTTTACTTTTATAATTGAAGTATTTTTCCTTAAAAAATTTGTCTCTCCACCTTTGACTCGTTTTATGGCATAAGCATTGATTTCATAAAATTTTTGAGAAACACATTAATAATTTATAAAAATTAGAATACAATTTATTTAGTTTTCAACAACTATATAATAACCAGTTTAAAAATATATTTTATACCTTAAATAATATCAATTACATAAAGAAAACTAAATATATTGAGTTTATGTGCAGTTACATATTTTAAGATAAAGATTTTATCATGTTTTACATTTAAATTTAAAAATATTTTTTATAATCAGAACTTTGAAAACATTTAAAATGGCTTGTTTTGAATTTCATTTGCATATACGAATATGAAAACCAAATAAATGAAGTGAAGACAAAAAAATGAAAACTAAAATTCTCATTCGCTAAATATATAATTTAAAATTTTATCTTAAATGCTCAATATTTCAGTCTCCTTAGATTAGATTTTAGAAGTCTCTTGAATTTTTTCAGAACATTTATTATAAAATATTTGGCAATAAAAATTTAAAATTAGTTGAAAAATTAAACAAAAATATTAACTGTAAAATTGAGGCCTCACATTGCAAATGAAATTCTCTGGGTATAAGGGTATAAAAGAAATAAATACCAGATTTTTTATATTTAAAGAAAGGTATGTTTCTTATTTTCTTGCTAAAATTTTAAGTATTAATGAAGGAAAAATATTTGTTATATAATAGCAATTGCCATTTGTGAATTAGACTCCTATAACTATTTCATCTTGTACATCCTTAACGTAATACTTAAATTAGAAATATTTATGACAAATTACATAGTTTTTGTCATAAATAGTTTCAGTTTTCATTTAGAGTTTTCACTGGTATCA
>JAPDSC010085030.1:10948-24067 GCA_026290005.1 Latrodectus geometricus | reverse complement strand
CACACACACACATACACATATAAATCTAGAAAGAAATAACTAGGAAGCACTGATTAATAAAATATTAAAACAAGATACGCAATTATTTGGATACCTGTAAAATCTGGTATAAAAGAAATTGTAAATTAATTATAAGCGTTTTTGATACTTGGAACTTACATACTGTGTATATCATTTCATATTATATATTGTCCGATATATTCCATGAATAGAGATAATACTGCTGTTTGGAAGAAGTTCATGAAAAATTATATAAGAAATAGAACCAATATATATACATACACACACACGAAATCCTTATCTTATGTGCTTACTGAATTTTTGCTTATAGTAGAATTGGGAACGGTATGGAATGAAAATCACATGAGGATGTTTGTCTCTAGCTAACTTAAAATTAAAATTATTTTTTATTTCAAAATTAATTAATTTAAACTAGAAATAACGTTAATGTGAACTTTTGTAAAGTTTCATTTGCCATGATGCAATTAATTTAAGTGATATGACATTTTCTCAATATTCTGGAACACTGCTCGCTTCAAGAAAGGAGAAGTATGGTCTTTTTTCATATATTAACTGTTTGAGTGTGGCGAAGCGCTATCACGCTTCGCTTGTTATGTTATGTTTATATATAAGAAAACTCTTCCGCACTCAAACGGTTAAAATTTTCATTCTATACATACCACTCTAAGCTGAGATTAGGAGAATAACAATAACCTTTAAAGATGAAAATAAATAGGTCAATCTCAGGATCCTTTCCCCCCCCCCCCCTAAATTTCAACCACGAAATTCAAAATCGTATTCATTACGCGTATTCATTTGAGCGAAATCGTATTCATTAATTTTTCAGTTTTGAAAACTTTTGTTTCTCTGTTGCATCGTATGTGTTTACGTTTTTCTCTATACTCTGCGAATATAAATGCATTGGAGTATAAATGGAATGACTTTCGACTGTAATATTTAATGACTTCTTAATCAAAGGGAATTTTTAAGCCTCCAATACCTTTATTGATTTATATAGTATGTATGAGCATCTTCATTTCGTGGTGTGAAACAGTATTTTGAAGAAAGCTAATTAATAAAAGTGAATACCTTTATTTTTCCCAATCTCAATTTTTTCTTAAAACTTTTCACACGTTTTTCACTAGAATCTACTAGTTGCAAAATGTATAGTGTGCTTATCTCACTAGTTTCATTTGCTTAACTCTTAATATTAATTTTCTTTTCAATATTACAATACATTTTCTGTCTTGAAATTGTTTCACATATAATATTTGATATTAATTATTAAATTGGTTTTAATTCCAGCATAGAGAACTTGAAGTATTTAAAATATGAACATAAAAATATGCGAAATTGAGTATTTATATTTTGAACTTACACATAGTGTTGAAATTTTTATCATGTTTATGTTAAATATTTTGTTACAATTAAGCTTTCTTATCTTAACTAATCATACTATTGCTAAAATTTCACTGCAATATCTTACATGCAAATAAGAGATTTTAAAACATTTACTTCAAAAACGGATTTCAAAAAGCTCTTGTTTGATCAATGACCTTATGTCTGAGAACATAATAGAATAATCACATGGCAATCAAATACTGCATTAGTAAAACATTAAAGTGATCAGAATAAAAGCTTCATTAATTGCTGAAAGTGGTTTCCTTAAAATTTGCAAAATAACTTCGCTGATGTATCAAAATGATTTGCATCAGTTACCGAAATAAATTATTAAGCGTTAAAAACATGTTACTTATATAAAAAAATTCAGATAAATGTATTAACTTCAAAAATGTTAAAGCTAGACTGAACATTCTGAAGTAAAAAATATCCTTCACACTGAATTTGGTAGACGAACAAATTGTAGTTGATGTCTTGTGCCAGCTAGACTGGCAATATGGGGTGCACTGCTTCACTTTTCCAACTGAACCGTAATTTGATGTGGAGTTCGACTTCTTAAGTACACACATGCCATAGGTACCCGTTTATAGGATAATCAGCCATTCACAACCCATTGATACAAGGAAAGGACAAAGACAGGAGAGAGAGAAAGAGAAATGACATCCATGCTTTGAACCAAGATTCGAACACAGGACCTCCCCATCTGCAGTCAGGCACACTGACCAGTAGTCAGGGTGGGTGGCAGACGAATAAGTATTATAATAGAATGAATAATAACCTACTTAACGCTATAAAATTGCATTATATTATGATGTTTTAAGAGCAGGTAGGAACTGAATTCAGAAGAATAGTTATAAATTTCCAGATGGTATGGAAAAATAGTTTTTGCAATTTACTTCCTGATTCGTTATACATTACATTAATTTCAAAAAAAAAAATAAAAATAAATAAATAAATAAATAAAAGTGTATTGATATCTTGTCTATAAGTGTATTAATTGTATGTACATTTAAATAAATTGTCATATAAGAGGTGCTGAAAAAGATTGCAATATACAAATTACTGGTGTTGTAATAGTAATGTATCATTTGTGAGGGAAAATATGTTTGCGAGAAGGATAGTAAATTTCCCTGTTGTACTGATGAAATAAATATATAATAACCAATTTAAACTTTAAAGATCTCTAATCACGAGTATCCAAAAAAGATTTCAAAAATAGTCAATTGAGATGCCCTGTTATGATATGAGAAAATATATTAGATTAAAGTCATGTCCTCCTATTAGTCACTATTATTTTTGGAAACAATTTTCTACTACTGATAAGGTATTCAGAAGATTCAACAGAGAACTAGATTGAGCTGATAACCAATATTTATGATTATTTCAATGAAGAGAATAGAATTGCAACATCACTTTAATGAAGACCCTATTTGGTAGCAGTTTGGGGAAGCATGATGTTGATATACAATGTATTTAAAAGGTTTCATGAAAGTTGTGGAGGCATGAAGAGAAGGAAGCTCTTCAGATGAACCCTCATAATACCAACTGAACTCTATATTTATATTAATCCTAACACAATCCATTGAATAGAATATTGATTAACGTGATAAATATGTAATCTATTTTTTAAATTAATTGAATTTTAACCTGCAAACTGGTAGCAAAATTTGACTTCACAGCAATGTGAAGCGCATTATCGTTCTACAAGCATGTATAAAAAATGAAGGGAACTGTGTAAATGCTTTGGATAATATCTATTTAGATGGAATAACAGACCTCCATATACTTCTACGTGGGAAGTTCGTTCAATAAAATTGACTTTCTATTAGTTTATGTTTATTTTTATGCCAATAAAATAAGATCATTTCCTTCTGCAGGATTATAACATTGTACTACTCAGAGTATTGTATCATTCTTGGCTATTTTCAGCATCACAAATGTTAACTCACTGGCAGTTTAAGCCTTATCTTTTGATTTCACTAAGCTTGTTTAAAAGAAGTATAACTGTTTAAACCTACATGCGCAAATACTTAACAAGAATAAAGGCTCTCACTTTGCATTTAATTGGAATCCAATAAGCGATTGCATTACATAATCTGTATAATCACTTACTGTACTGTATTTCTTTCAAGTGTTTCATATAATCCATACAGAAGGATACAAATATATCCATTTGATATTAACGAGGACATAGTTAGAGGATCCCAGTTCTACTAAGAGGAGTTCTACCCAGTTCTACTCAGAAGATCCGTCGTGTTTATTATTGATGACTGGGATAAGTAAAATATGCCGTGGTCGCAATGTCCTCCATGTTTCCATTCCAAACTAATACCTCTGGGGGAGTTAGGAGACAGGTCTCGAGTCTTTTCTGGCTTCCTATCTCTAAACCAGATGTTGCTGAAATTTATAGGTGAAAGTCGTACTTCCGTAGGGGGTGCTCTATTCAAAAACGCTTCTTTCTGATTTTATTCACCCAATCCCTGACGGGCGGCCTTGGATTCGCCCAGTTTCATAAGTAACAACAACACAATAATTAATTGCAATTGGAACATTAAGAAAAGGAAAACTATCTACACGTTAACAATTCTTTTGTATTTTCAATCAAACAAGGATTTTATTAGTGGATAGAAGGTCTGGGATGAGACCCTAAAAAGAAGTAAGAGTTTCCTAAATAAAAGGCACATGGGGCATTAAACAAAAACAGACGCCTGTTTTCCTAGGACCAATTGGATACGAAAATCCATTGTGGTATTTGCAACTTTTTACTGAAAAAAAGTATTCCGAGAATTGAAAAGAGAATATTGAGGACATCAAATTATTTTCAAGAACAAGCTCAATTTAAACTGAATTTTTTTGTTAATAAACATAATTTCAAGCTACTTTGTAAAGTTATTTTATTTATAAAGTGAGTGCATTGAATATTCTATGTTTTAAATTGATTTAACAAAAATTTCATTTAACAAGACTATTTTATATTTTAAATTCATTTTCAAATTTTTATTAACAAGAAAATATCGCTTTGACAAACATGTCTCTTACAACTTTATAGTTTTTTTTCTTTCATCATTAAATGTAAGAGATTTGATTTAGGCTGTATTATATTATGATGATGGAATATTTTTAAAATTCTAATGTGATAGATAAAATTAAATGTTTCTTTCTTAATTTTGCTAATAACATTCTCCATTGAAGTTTTTTTAAGTAATATGAATGTATTAAACGTAAATTTATGTATATTTTCTTAAGAAAAGCGTATGTGATTTCATATATATATATTCTTAAAATTTCATAGTATGTGGGCCCACCTCACTCACAGGTAAACTCGAAAATAAATGAGGGCGATTAAATTCCGTCCCCGCTGTTTCATCCATCACCACTGAGGTCACGCTGTAGTCTATCTACCAATCAGAGACCCCGATAAGTTCATTGAGTGGCTCGATTAATAGAATGTGTGGCGAGAGAAACTCTTAATAGAACTGGAGTGGGCTTTTATTGGAAAATGGCAGGTAAACTTGTAGTTATTCCAAACCAAACGATGCAGTCAATACATCATGCTTGCCCACTGCTTCCGTCACTGCCTCCTGTTGGCGCAGTGAGAAAGCTCAGTGAGACATTTGTAACATTTCATTGGATTGGCGATCGCCAAAGTTGGAATTAAACTCTGCGAGACAGGGCTATGTAAGAGATGATTTACTACACCGCATATTCTCTTACCAACTGTTTAATCGATTTGAATTCTGAATGTTAGAGATTCGAAATGTGATAAATGGCAACGAAGAACATGTTTTATGACTTGTGAAAGAAAACTTAGAGGACAAGTAATGATGATTTAAAGTTCGTTAAAATATATAAATAGCAGACGATGTTCTCGGCAGAAGTTCTAATTCTCTCAACTCTTTTTAGGCAGAGAACGCATATTAAACTATAACCGGAAAAATTATATTTGTGTATTTTTATGGAACAAGTTTTTAATAAAAGGAAATTTAACGTTAACTTTCTTATCTTTAATTTAATTTTTAAGGTTAAATAGTTGTTAATACTATCGGATTAAGATAAAAATTTTCCTATATTGTATTGAATTCTGAAACAAAAATATTCTATAAAGCCTTGAATTTTAACTTTAATACTTTTTGTAACCATAAAAGGAATGAAATATATAAAACGACGTTCTCTTCTAATGAATAAATTAAAATAAGACTAATGGGGAATAATAAATATACTAGAATATAGTTTAAAAATGCTTACATGGAAAATTAAAAAAATTTGAAGAATACGAGTATGAGAGGTTTAGTATTAAATGTACATAAAATAGTACGCTATTTAATTGAAATAGTATTTTAATTTTCAGTAATAAATGATGTTTAAATTGAAATTTAAAAAAAATTCAAATAATTTTATCTAGTAATGTAAGAGAAAGAAAATAAACGTAAAACTTGGTTTTGGGTAAAAATTTAAGAAAATGTAGTAGATGAGCTTTAACAAATTTTATTATAAAGTTATGTAATTACATTTGGACTTTCATTAAGATCTTACCAAGTTAAATTTACATAAAAGTAAACAAATAATATTGAATCCTCTATTTTCGTTATAGAAATTAAAAATGTATTTTCTTCCATTACAAAATCACGCTTAATAAAAATAAATTTGCTAGGAATTTCAAATTTAAAAAAAAAATTTTTATATTGTTTGTATGATCCATTTTTGTGTGGCATTGTTTCCAATATTAATGATTCTTAATCTAAAAAGCTTCACTTCTAGTCAGTTAAATAGGAAAAAATTAAAAAATATAAAAATTATAAAATGCTCACACTATAAAAATACTCATATTTGCACTGTAAATTAATAACACTTTAACTAATATACAGTATTATTTGATTATTTTTTAAATTTTTAATATTTTGGAGGTCATTTATCATTTTTTTTTTAAATTGTAAAGCTATTTTATACGTTGTAGCATATTTTAAGAACAGTATATTTTTTAATTATTATACAAAAATATATTTAAAAATATTATAGGCTAATAGTATTAGTTTACGAAATATTGTAGCTAATTTATTCCTTTCAAATGGTTGCCAGCATAGTTATAATTATTCCTATTTTAAATCGTTATGATTGGTTTCAATAATTCATTTTATTGGAAACAATTATCTTTTAGTATTTGAATTCAAAAATATTGATATTTTTTAAAGATATATATATATATATATATATATATATATTCATAAAAATTTTTATAAAAGTCGTTAAAGGAATTTTTGTTAAGTTTACACATTATTGTTAATTTCACAACTTATTGTTAATTATGTAAAATGGAATTGTTGAATCATGCTAGGCAACTGGTATCCTTGGTAACGAAACGGTAGACTAGATGACTGTACAAGCCGTCTTTTATAATAGCCATAACATATTGTCGTATTCCAAATCGTACTGGAAACATTTTCCTCGAGAAAAAACTATTTTAGACTGGAATACTGAAAACTTTGCATCCTCAAAGCCCTACTAAGAGGTTTTTTCCAACAATTTCTTTGGTGTCAGGAATGTAAATACTTTTCGCCTGAGATTTTAATATTACTCAAAAAATAACTGGCCACGGGGATTTCATGTTATTCATTTCGTTTTAATATAGTGATCAGGGCTTGTGACGATACCATAGAAAATGTTGAACATGTTTTGTGGGTTCCAGAAGGGTTTTTAGAACTGAATTGCGTCTCTCCATTTGTTAAAATCCGATTTTCTAATCTTTGGAGCCGGTCTTTAGAGAAGTATGGAAAAGATTACTGTTTTTAAAAATTTACTCTTTTAACTCTTTCATTGTTACTTTCTTGTTTAATGTTTTGGGGTTGATCGTATTTACTTTTTCACGCCTTGAGACATATTTTGTGGTATACATGGAGTATTAGTTTGTTTTTTTCTTTAATGAAAAATCTAAAAATACCATGAGTTACTTAAATTACAAGAGAAAATGTTGTAACACACGAATTGCTAACATAAGGGCCATAGTCCTGATCACTTAATCACTGATTATATTCGATATTCCTTGTATAACAAAGACATGGCAACACGCAAATTAAATTTGGCTTTATACTTTTGCCGATTGAATTTATAAATGCAACCAAGCAGTTTATAATTTTGAGTTATGGTCAAGTGAAGAGGTCGATACTTGAAATGGCACTTTCCTCTCTACATCACCTTGCATCAAATCAGGAACATCTATTCTATTATAACGCTCTAAGTTCCTTCAGTCTGATGGTCCTCAGCTAAGTAAGGAATTGAGCTCTCTTCTTTCCGAATATGAAAATAATGCCCTTCCCAACGATGTTACTATGACCCAAATAATAAGTAATATCGCTGCTATCATCTTCTTAAGAAAACAAAGTAACGGAATTATAAATGAATAAACGAAAACTAATATAACAAAGTAGCCATTTTCGAAACGAAATCCTCAACTAATGGTAAGCTCATCAAAAAACTAATCTATTATTATAACTAAAACTTTAAACCATTTTCATGAGCTGTTTATGAGCTATTAATATTTGCTTAATATTATTTTCTGTAAATTTAACTAGTAATTTCTGTATAGCATGCTAATCTCACATTTATATAAAGCTATTCATTAAATACAGACCCCCTTTATTTTGACTGATTTATTATTTTACATTGCATAAAATAGCTCATTTATTTCAAAATAGTACCATCATACCATAAGTTTTGCTATATCATGCATTATTTACTCGAAAATTTCCAAACTCACTTCCCTCTAATGAGAATAAGAGGATTTACTTACAACCCCAAGACATAGTAATCTACGTAGTCTTCCGTATAAATACCATATAATTCTTAGTTATAACCCGGTAATCTCTAACTTGTGTTAGGATTGCGACCAAAAGTATCAACGATATTACTTTTTACATAAATGTTCTTCGAAATTATCTACTTCAATAAATAATAAAGGATTACTTAATAATTCGATGAAGAATAAATACAAACAACTCTGATTGTTAACAACGCATCTATACATAATGGAAATAGTATAGACACTTTCTTAAGCCATCTGTAATAGACAATGAACTAATGTAATCCTAAATAAACTGATTTTGAATCACTGAGTAATGGAACTGACTAATTGGACAAATGGAAGTCCCATTAGTTAGTTCCATTACTCCTGAGTGACTAATGGAACTGGACTGACGGTCTGACTGGATGGAGACTGACAAATGGAAGAAACTCAACGTTTTAATTTTATCTGAGCTTCAAATTCAAATTTTAAATTATTTAGAAGCTAATTATTACATAGTTTAGAATTAAAGTGCATGGAGTGATAGTGAAAAATTACTATAGAATGGAAAAGTCGATTTATTTAAAGTATTTTTGTTTAAATGCGAAAATAATTCATAATTTTGAAGAGAAAGCTTTACATTTTGGAATATAAATGCAAAGGACCAGGACATTCCTTTTCTCACATTTGTTGACAGGCAGACCAATACTTGTCAATCCCGGCTTGGCAATGGGTTCTTGTAAAGTCTCACATATTCTGGGGAAAGACAGAGGTTTCAACTTTGCCCTAAAAGCCGACAAGAACAGGCATCACCCCACAATATCTTCGACGGCCTTGAAATGGACTGGAAGGATATCCATAATTGTCCACTCTTGCATCGGACTTCTTTGAGTCAATGGTTTTACTGATCTGCTCTGATTCCGTCAGAATGGATGGGAGATTAGAAGCAATAACAACAACAAATTTTAGAATGTTATGATTTAACTGGCGATTACAGCATTGTTTTAAAATTTTTGTTTCATAAAAGTGTAAACATCCATTCAAATTTATCATTTTAGCTTTACTATTTAATGATGTATCGATATATTTGTAAATTAACATGCAGTTTTCATTGATATTTTAGGATTGGTTTTTATAAATTGTTATATGACAATTTATAAATATATTATATATTATATATATAAATATATTATATGACAAACATCCATTCAAATTTATCAATTTAGCTTTACTATTTAATGATGTATCGATATATTTGTAAATTAACATGCAGTTTTCATTGATATTTTAGGATTGGTTTTTATAAATTGTTATATGATTTTATCAAAGAGAGGATGAAAAAGTGGGAATATTTCTTTATATTTGTCCTTATATCTTAACAAAATTAGTATTAACATAACACTGTGATAAGATTTCTTATTTCTGTTTTATATCTTTCCTTGTATAATTCCTCGAATACTTGAAAAAGGTGAATAATGCACGCATATATATATATATATATATATATATATATATATATATATATATAACCAAACAAACAAACATATGGATAACTTGCGATAGTAAACTGAATAATGTATTTTTGTACTTTTTCCTATGTCAAAGTAATGTAAGCAAATCAAACAAACCCTGTCTAATTAGTAAATAAAAAGTTGCCACACAGCAATAAATAATCAAAATTGAATATGTTTTCATATTTGAAATGAAATATTAGAAATATGCTTATAGTATTACATATTTTGTGTCAGACAAATATTTTGTATACATTTTATATAAATGACATTTTTTGGCTTTTTTTTTTTTTTTTTTTTTTTTTTTTTTAAACAAATTATATATATTTGTTGGAAGTTTGAATGAAAACAAATATTTTGATTCTCCGATTTCAAACTAAATAAAATATATCCCTTTGTAAAAGTGAAATCCTCATTAAATAAAAAGTAAACTTTAAAATTTTTTCTAAAGTGATATTTCAAATAAATTAAAACCACTCTGTGAAATTTGTGCTTGTTACTTCGTTTAAAACTGTTACATCTATTGATGAATGACGCAGACAAGACAGATAATTCATGGAATCTTCTCAAGCAATTCATTCTCCCGACAATGAAATCTTGGAATTCATTTTTAAACTAGAAAAAAGAAAGAACAGTAGGAAAAAAATCTCACCCCTTTTGTGCAGTTTATTAAATAAGTGAAAGGATTTAAATAGAAATCCGTGGAACATTATTGAACGAGCTTGATCGTGATAGTTCGTCGACAGAAATGAAACATTTTTTTTATTATTAATATTCCACAAAGCTTCGTCTCACAAAGTTTTCTTTTCCAGCAGTCCATTGTTTAGCGAAATTCTCATAGCTGGTAACCCCTTTGTGCGACGTTCTTTAGTGCCTCCCTTTACTTTTTTTTTTCCTAATTTCCACAGACAGGAGTGAAAATTTATGTTCCGGGAGGAAAAACATCCATTCCCCCCCCCCCCGCAAACCACCCCCCTTGGACTTCGGCGTCGAAAACGGGATTTTAAAAGGGGAAGAAAAGTTGTTAATAAACGGGCGCGTGCGTGTATGTGTGTGTGAATTGAAAAGTGTGGAGGCCCTTCGTTTCTCAAAAGCATACTCACCTGAAGACGGTCGTGGGAGAGGAAATTCTGCAACCCATAATTGAAAACGGTTTTCAATTAGGAAGGTTGGGTGAGGATGTGCCGCCCACCCCGCCCCCGCTTTTCCGCACCGGTCCGGACTGCACCGTCGCTCGGTCATAACCAGCAAAAGGGAGGCTTCATTACGAAGGTGTTGACAGTGGCCTGGACTAATGGTGTCTTAACACGTAAGGCATCTTCTATCAGAGTTATGTTATTAACAACCCTCTCGCCACTAACGGAAGCCAATGAATTCCACCTTCACAAAATGCATTTATAAATTAAAATGAATGTTTCCACGGGTAGAACATTTCCCAGGATGCGTGCCCTCTTCAAGTTTTGCCCCATCTTTCCGATACTGTTGACCGTCGCTGTCTACGATTAAGGAAGGACAGGTCTATTAATCGTCCGTGTCGTTTAATTCATCTCATTTGAAAGGGGTAATCACGAAACGACCCCTCGCACGCCTCGGAATGCGAGCCATTTTTCTCGTCTGCTTTGCATCATTTCCGACCGCGTAAGAGGCAACACCATCTACGCAGAGTCGTTTAATGTTAATTTTTATTCGTCGAAGAATCCTCGGGAAAATATCGTTTGGTAAATAGTGTTGCCACTCATTCCGCAACAACCGATAAAAGTCTTGCTTTAAACGCGAAACTTCTCTGAAAGTTGACTGCGTCAAATTCTTTGAGAAATTGTTGCAAGATATTATTCCAGGCGTTGTCTCTTTCAGAACTTACAAAAACAGCCGTAAATCATTCCAATTTACGCTTGAAAGAACAAATGTGAAGAGTACAAATCTTTTTATTTTTAGTTGGAAGTTATAAAGTTAATCTGTGTAATTTTATATTAATATGATGATTTAAATAATATATATATATATACTTTATAACACAATTATCTTATTATTCTAAGAGTATTAGACTTACATAAGAGTATATAATAAGAATCAACATTCCAATATTTGTAAAATTTTAAGCAATTACCTTCCTTAAAATTTTACAAATATATAATGTTTCTAGTAATTAAGACACTAAATATTATTTTACAGAGTATAGTAAATACAAATACCATGTACATACCTTACATATAATTTCTGTGCTGGAACTTAACTTTCCAATAACGTAAGTAAAAAAATTTAAGAATTTTATTAAATGATGTATATAGCTTCTATCAACATAAGTCTATTTTGTGAGAATAAAAATCATATCAACCACCTGTTTTTATATTTATATTTAATATGAATATAATATAACATTTTATTTAATATTTAAAATTTGTTTCATAGTTATAAAAATGTATTAATTTATCTAGTATTCAAAATAAAAGCATTTGTGTTTAAGTTTGGACTTAATTTAAAACTTTAATTTGTTCGTTGCCGCATACTCTGTCTAGTGGTCAGTGTGCCAGACTGCGGATAGGGAGGTCTGAGTTCGAATCCCGGTTCGGGCATGGATGTAATTTCTCTCTCTCCTTTCCTTGTATGAATGGAGTATGAATGGTTGCGTACACTATAAAGAGATACCTATGGCATTTGTGTATTGAGGAAGTCGGATTCCACACCCAGTTGAGGTTCAGATGAAAAAGTGGAGCAGCGCGCCCATTCTGCTAGTCTTGCTGGCACTTGACAAAAAAGAAAAAAGAAAAAAAGTTCATTTTTTTCTTTTTGTTAACATTCTGTACGTAAGCGATTATTCGATCTTGAACAACACACTTAAAAATAGATTGACTTTCGCTATCCATATGCATCCAAGCATGAAGTGGGTATTGAACCCATGAACCATTGCATTTAAGGTCAGATTTCTGACCATACAACTGCTAGCTCGGTACTTCAATCCTTTTGTAGTAAAAATTTTAAATTATATAGTAAATAAGATCCTATATAAATAACTACTAACTAAACTTTATAAAAAATTGTTAAATAAAAATCGGCAAATTTTAAGACAACCGAAATTAAAAATTTTCTTTCGGTTGTCTTAAAAACTTGGGAAACTTGAACTTAATAATGAATAATGTCCATAACTTTCTCTATATTAAGATTAGTTTAACGATAATATTCCCAATTAGGAAAAATATATTCCGTTCCAAAATATATTTTCGTTAATCGGAATATAATGCATTATGATTGAATAAAAGTTTATATATTCTCACACTATATAATAATTACTTTTTCAAAAGCTGTAAAAACTTAAATTCCTCAATTTTAACTAAAAATAAGGATTAGTTTCTGCATAAGCACTTCATTTGTCCAGAAAACTCAAATCAAAAAGAGTTTATGATTTGAAAGAAGTTTTTTTGAAAACTTCATATA
>JAPDSC010085030.1:0-10848 GCA_026290005.1 Latrodectus geometricus | reverse complement strand
ACATTTTATAGATAAAGATAAAACAATGTAATATAATATAATTAAGGAAAGAGCATGGGGACCACGTGTTCATCAGGAGGGAGATGGTCAGCTATGCAAAATAGACACCCTTTTCTGACAAACACGAAAGACAAAGGTCTAAAAATATTCGTGTTATTCCCCTGAAGAGTATTTCTATAAGAAGAAAATACAACTATATCAAAATTGAAATAAATGGAATCAAAGTAATATATTGTGAAAAATAAAACAATGCAATACTTTTGCGCTGGTATGATTGCCTATAATATTTATTTAATTATTAATATTGTATTTGCTTTTTCTGTACATTGTATTTATTTCTTTATATTATTTAATATTATATTATATTATATTATATTATATTATATAACTTGAAGAATTCAGTTTCAAAATCTGAATACTAAAAATTAACAATTTTTTCTCGAATAAGCCACACATCATTTTAACCAAATTTCAATATGAGGTAGGCTTTATATCAAGGACCCAGATTTTATATCAGGTATTTTATCATGTGATCTTGTATAAATCAAATGATCAAAATATATGTGTTGCATTAATTTCTAATAAACATTTATTAATCTTACAACATGGATAACATTCAATATATGAAATTCATGGACAATGATACCATTTTTAAAGTGGTATTTGAGAGGATAGTGATTAAAATTAGATAACCACAAAAAATAAGAAAATAATATAAAATTCTTCTGAAATCAATATTTACTCATTTTTTTTTACTATAAAATATTTAGAATTTTTATATAATGGAAATTTGCATTTATAGGTTATTTTGTAAATTTATATGGATAATTAGAGATTCATTTATGTAAATCAGTGAGGGGATATATTATTATTGACTTTTTGGTTAATCTTCTAATTATATGTATTTGTTTTTCATGTTTTATTTTGAAGTAAATAAGTGTTGTTTCATAACTGATTAAATTAAATTCATTTTTATTTTCAATTTGTCTAATTTTTCATGCAGTAATATGTTTGGACAATATTATTGATGGAACAATAAAGGTTGCCGTTAACAACTCTGACTTAAAATTAATTAACAACTGTTTCAGAACTGAACGAAATATTATGAAACAACATTTTTTATGAAATATTAATTATGAAAAACAACATTAATGATGAATAAATGTTTTGTAACCGACTAAATTAAAGCATTTTTGTTTTTAATTTGTATACATAATTAATTATTCGTACAATAATGCATTTGGATATTATTGTTTGAATTATTTTTGTTTTTAATTTGAATAAATTGTTCATATGATAATATATTTTGACTGACCAGATAAATCGGAAGTAATTTGATTATTTTATCTGTTGTTAACAGAAGACACATAAAATTACTTCTTTACTAAAATTAATAATATATGCCATGATAATTACACAATTAATGCATTTTCTTATTAAACTTAATATTTGAAACATCTGTATTTCATTTCATATTACTACTTTTTAAATTATTTATAGTTTTCTTTATGTCGAGAACTTTTTATTGCCAGGCTGGCAATATGGAGTGCGCTGCTCCACTTTTCCAATAGAATCATAATTTGATGTGGAGTCCGACTTTCTCAGTAAACACTTGCTATAGGTACCCATTTATAGGGTAAGCAACCATTCATACAAGGAAAGGACAAAGACAGGAAAGAGAGAAACAGAAAGTACATGCATGTCCGAACAGGGATTCGAACCTAAAATCTCCCTATCCGCAGACAGACATGCTCACCATAGGCAGGGTGAGCGGCACGTATGTACAAATCGTATGAGATATTAACTTCATCAGAGAAGAGAAAACAAAATCTGGTTGATATCGATGAATTCAATAAAATTGTTAGATTGGTAAATACTTTTTCTCAGGCTGAATAATTTTAAAAAAATTTAATTCTTTTAATTAATTTGATTAAAAAGCTTTGCAGCTTTCTTTTTGTTAACCATTTTTTAGTTGGACAAGTTCATCTGGAATATTTTTTGTAAAACACTTTCATCAAAGAACTCATTAAATTGTTTAATTTTCTCGAAATAAAGAAGACTTGGAAATTTGTCTAAGATTTTTTGCAGAATTTAGTAACGAAGAGTATATTAGAAAATATAACTAATAACTAATATTGCATAGTTAATAGGTCATAAAATTTAGATGGCAAAATTTGAATATAGAATATTCATAATCAATAAAATTTTATTCCCAACTAAAAACGTTGTTTTTAGTTGGGAATAATTGAAAAAGTTTGTACCCAAGAAAGACATTGGAACATTCAAGAAATGGAATTTCTTGTTTTGAAGTTTCAAAAAATTATATATAAAAATAATTTAATGTTTAATATAACTGTTTTTTACCAATAAAATGATAAATACATACTCTAATACTAAAATATTTAGGAAATATTCTGCCCAAATATTACATCTGAATACTAAATAAACACGAACAATTGTAGAATTCTGTTAGAAAAACGTTCAACTGTTGAATTAACAAAAATATACACTTATTATTAAGTCCTTAATATTTTCTTATTAAAATTGAAAAGAGCTTTTTGTAAAATGCCCTCCCACGTAAAAAAAAAAAAAAAAAAAAAAAAAAAAAAAAAAAAAACTGTAAAGATTTCGTATAGCACGAAAGTTACGTATTTTAGAGTATAAAATAACAAAATAAATAAATTTTCAAAATCATGTTTCAGTTTCAATTATGTCTTTCCACAAGCAGTTATTGTAGGGTACAATTATTGAAAAATCATGAAAACAATAGTGAATCGAAATCCACACTTTAATTTATAGGATTGCCTCAAAAACACATAATTCGATCACAACATATTTTATGTAATCCAATCGCCATCAGCGAACACGATGGATCTTCAGATAAGCCGGAATTCGAACTTACTACCTTTCCGGTAATGAGAATGACGCCCTAACCAACCACGCCACCTTTCTGGTGGCAGCACACTTTTCAATGATTAAGCTATTTAAATCTCGTGTGCTCTCAAGAAGGTAAAAATGAAACTATAAATAAACCTGTTGTACTTATGCAGCAGAAACTTGTGGAATACTACTCAGAAAGAAGAAAAATTGCTTATTACGTTTGAAAGAAAAATTATATGAAAAATATATATGGATCAATTAGTGATAGAGATATGTTTAGAATTAGGAGTAATTCAGAATTAATTAAGCTCTATAAAGAAAAATGTGGGGCCGCGGTGATCTGGTTGGTTAGGGCGTGGTTCTTGTTACTAAAAGGTAATGAGTTCGAATCCCGTCTTAGCCGAAGATCCATCGTGTTCACTAGTGGCGACTGGGGCACGTTAAACCCGTCGGGTCGCAATTTTCTCCATGTTCCCATTACAAATTAATACCACTGGGGGTGGTTAGAGCCAGGCTATGGGTCTTCTCTGGTTTTAATCTCTAAATTGGAAGATTGAGATGGTGCTGCCATATAGGAGCCAAAAGTCATTGTTTCATCTTCGTATGAGGGTACTCTATTGAAGAACGGAAGATGCTCTCTCTTTGACTCCAACCGCCTAGTCTCTGACAAGCGGGTTGGCGTTGCCAAGTGTTATTAGTAACAAGAAAAATGTATAGTAAATATGATTAAAAAAAAAGAATAAAATGGCGCCGACATTTGGAATGAAAGAACAACAAAGAAAATATATAGAGGAAGACTGGAAAGTAAAAGAAAGATTCGATGTCTCAACGAGAGATGGCTTGATGAAGTGGAAGAGGATTTGGAAAAGATGAAGATCAAAAATTGAAGATAAAAGTTTGAGGAAAGTGGACTGCTTGGCGAAAGAGGCCACCCTGCATGAATTGTAGAGCCGAAGAGTAGTATTTGTAATACTTCAGTTTAATTGAATATAATTTCACATTGTATCCTGAATATGTAACGAATCAACCAAAAATTGCTAGTATATTCATGTGTGTATCTGTATATTAGTTTAATAATCTTTTAGCTATAAATTGGGAGTTAATTTGATTATTCTAGTGTGCTTTAGTGAAAGAATTTCTTGCGTAAGTTAAGATTTTTTTTATGAGCTATCAGAATTCAATGAAATATATTTGAATTTTTTATAGCAACTTCTTCCATATAACAGCCCTTTCTTTTGATAATTGTTGTCCTAAAATCAAATTTTCTAAGCCATTCCTTAAAATTCTGTACGTTAATATGTTCCAGAGACCACAAACAATTTGTATCGGTTCTTAAAATCCTTTTTCGCACAAACAAATTTATATCTTCCTAAAGAGATCATTTTTTTTGACGACAACTTTTTAACAGTGCTGAGGTTGGTCATGATTTAAAAGTGACATTCTACATAAACAGTTGACGAATGTATTGAAATATTCATATACATATTACACAGCAAAGCTGGCTTGCATGCCGTGAGTTGAAATTGTTTATTGCGATTAAATATTCAACACATTGACATAGAATCACAATCCCAAAGCTAAATTCAGATTTTTATTTATTCTTATAACGTTGTCGGAAGATTTTTAAGGTATACGATTCACATGAACCAAGTGGTGGCGCACTTGACACATGAAAAATTAGTGTTGGTGCTTCAGGCTTCCACTGCACAAGACCGATGTTCAATCCTTAGGCTAGAAAAGGCTGACTCAGCCTTTTTTCCCATCATGACAATGACCTATTAAAACAGCATAACAACATGATTTGGAAGAATCCTGAAAATAGGAATTTCACAAATTTAAATGTAAAACTAACTTTCTAGTTCTGGAATAGCAAAAAATGTCATTTTAAGGTTATATAACCACTCCAAAATCTTATAATTCTCTATATACTGTCATCACAGCAAACAGTGACCGATACTTTTAACATGTTTTTGAGTCAGGAACGCAGTCCATTCAACTACCCAGTTTCTTTTGGATACAGTAAGAAAATTCTCGAGTATTTCGAAAAAACATAAAAAAATAGTGAAAGATGATCTTATTGCATGGAGGGCAGTAGTCAATATTTGATGATCTCAAGATTCTATGTAGGTCAAATAAGGTGTGCTTTTGAACATCAAGGTGTAACATAAAATAATTCGAGACAAATACTGCGTACTCACGAGTCTCAATTTAATTATAAATTGGACACTTGGCATGTTTTGATATGGAAAGAATGAAGTATTTTTAATAACCTCTACATTGTTTATTAAATGTATTAAAGCGTGGTGGATAGATGGTATTGTCTGGAATCAGCATTATATTGACGTACAGACATGTACATCTATGTGATGTGTATGTCTATGTATTATGTCTATGTACTATGTCTATGTACTATTTCTATGTCTATATACTATGTCTATGTAATGTCTATGCACTATCTCTATGTCTATGTACTATGTATATGTATTTTCTATGTCAGTGTTCGGAATGGCAATTTAATGGTAAGCAGAAGAATCGCCGAGACGTGATGTCATATCTTTCACAACAATCTTTACTTACTGACCCAAATTTGATTGTATTATAATGTAGAAAACCCAGAAAAAACTGTTAACATGCAAGAAGTATGTGTCTAGAATGCCGGATCGCAACACTTGTATTACCCTTTTTTAGTGGTGTCTGGTTTTGAATAAAGGACCTAGTAATTGGAAATAAACTTTAAAGGATTCAATGATGGAAAAATCCCGGGGATCCTGATATTTCACATAGTATTAAACAGACTCTTAAAAGATGTATCAGGAATGATTCTCTGAAGTATACGATTGGTATGACTCACAAAGAAAAACCAGAAGACAGAGACAACGGATTTAATTTTTTTATCTGTACATCAGTAATGTACTGAAAAGTATCCACAAGATATCCAGTTATTAAGCTAGACCGTTTTCACCAAAGTACTCTTGCTGTAGCCAGCCAATTAGGATAATGTGTGTGGTTATTCATTTTCTTTTCTCAAAGAATCATTCACAATCATCATTTAAGGATTATTTACCGATTGATTTTTTCATATTGCTAACTCGAACAAAACTATCAAAATTCCTATTTTAATCTCTCTCTTTAAATTTATGAATTTAAATTTTCATATCAATTTTACATTTAAAATTTTGACAAATTTGACGTCATTTTTTACTACATGAAGTATTAGTTTGGGGAAAAAGTAATCCATTATTTCTTCGGTAGGCATCTGTAGTGATTGATATCTCGTGAGGTATCTATCAAACAATTTCAAATGTATGCTCGTTGGAAAGGTGACATTTGACTCTAAAATATTCTCTCGCGGTTTTTTGTTTGATTAATTCAGTTATGAGTACAAGGTTTTAAAAATGGAAGACAACAAACAGAAAATTCGATACATTTTAGTTTTTCATTTATAATGGCGAAAATGCTAGCCAGGTATCTAAAATTGTGAAAGGTATTTATCGTCCTATATAATACTGTAACAACCAGTTACGTACAATTTTTGTTTCGTTGATTCCGTTCGGGTTTTTTTTTTATGTTAAAGATGCACCTCGCATGGATACAACATCGTTGACAATGTCTATAAAATATCAAAAATTATTGAAGTTGACCGAATGTCAGCAATCGTAGCTTTGCGCAAGACCTAAAAATCTACAGAAAAACTGTTTTATATCTTTTTACAAAGCGAATCCGAAAGAAGTTACATAAAGTTTACGTAAAAATAATGGATTACTTTTTCCTCAACCTAATATTAATCTTTATATTAATTTCACCAAACAACAGATTTGTATAGATGAATTATTCATTAAAATTAAGTAAAATAAATTAAAATAAATAGATTCAAACATTTGAATAACTGTTTTTAATTTTAAACTGATACAATTAGTTAATTTTTTGTAGTAATTATAAAATTATATAAATAATGATTCATAATATAATAAAATAAACAAACCTTATAAAGTAACAAACTCTACACTACATGTTATAAATTATGCAACCTTAGATGTTTCCATCGTAAATTTTTATAATGAAAAACATGCTTTACAGAAAAAGAAAGGAAAATAAATATAAAAAATTATAAAAAACTCTCCATCATTATTTATTTTAACTGTTCTACAATTATTACATATTTTATTAAATTGAATTATATGTATTATACTTCTACTTAATTATATTTCTTTCATAATTAATAAGAAAAATGCTTACTTTTTGAGAAAAAGAAAATGGTTAAATTTACAACACTGTTTTTAAATTCATACTTTTTAAGCAAAAAAGTTATTTATTTGCTTGTTTGAAAGATGGTGAATATATTTTTTCCTTGATCATTTCACAAACTCTGAAGACATAGATGGAAAACTTGGAGTTGTACAGCAAAAAAAACTAACTTTTTATATGTACGAATGGTAATAATTTTTCTCACTAAGTACATGTTTCTAATCAGAAAAAGAATTATGATCAATTTTAAAAGAATTATTTACTCTGCGAAGATGAATTCAACAAACAATGCTTTATTGACAAAAAGATAAACACTATTTTACCAAAATTAAGGAAACGAAAAAATTAATTAAGAATTCTTCATGAAAAAGTTTCTATTTTTAAAATATACTTAGTATATTTTTCGGAAATGATGTAGAGTAACTATCCATCTTTTTAATTATTATTTCTTTCGTAAACATCAGAGATTTTTTTCGTTGCTTTTTTTTACTCTTTATGATTCATTGTTTTAAGAAAGTTGTTTTTCAAACATCATGCAGTTTTGAGAGATTATGTTTTCTTTCTCTGTTTCTTCTGCTCTCTAATTTTTCATTTCAGTTGAAGATTCATATTTTTTATTTTTTTCAATTTGTGTTTATTTATTCTGGGAGAATATTTCTTAATTTTTTAAAAAATGTCAAATTATTTTCAATTATAAAATTAAGGAAACATTGAGTAGTTTTAGGAAATAATCTTACTGATAGTGATTACACTTTTTTGTATATAAATGTTTGTTTTACAGGAATGTTTTTGTATATATTCGTTTTTTGTATACATATGTTTATCTTTGGATGTTTTATAGAAAAAAATTATATTACAAGAATTTAAAAATAAAACTTGATTAACTTAAACATGATTTTGCGAAATACACACATGATCATAAATTAAGTTAAGGATAATCCAGAGGCATATGAAAATCGTACGCGAGAGAGAAAATATCCCATGTAGAAATATCACACGCATAATCAAGCAATGTATATAAATTACAGGAAGGCACTTAATGACGTCAAGCGTACGTCACAACGAGGAAAGCTTAAAAGATGCGTAAAATTAAGGACACTTGGCAAAGAAAGAAATTTGTTCAAAATTGGTCCATACGACGCCCAGTGTCATGACTTCATAGATGTGACGCAGAGGATGCATGAAAAGGATGTTTTACATGGTAAAATTATTGGCCTTCTGGAATGAGGGCCTATGCAGTGGGTAGCTACCAAGAAACTCGGAATCACCCAAAATGTCATTTCTAGGCTGTGACAACGATTACAGGATGATGGAAATGTCAGTAGACCTTACAGTACAGGTCGCCTCCAAGTTACAACGCTGAATGACGACTTATATTTGGCAGCAACCTCTTAAAGAAACAGGTGGAGATTTGTCGCACAGTAACAGACTTGTCGCATCATCTATCGTCAGCCACGTTCAAAACAAATCATGTACAGAAGTTTGGTAAAGTATGGTCTATATGCTCGCAAGCCTTTCAAGTGTATCCTTTCAGCTTCCATCAGTATAGATACCCATCAGATTCAGAATACATCTTGTCAATCGTTTCCAAAGCTATATATATATATATATATATATATATATATAATACCTTTAAAATTAAGGTATTTTGTTCCCTTTTGGAAATCCACCTGGGTAATCCTCAGTCCAGATTCGAGAACCTCTATCAATAGTTGGATCAAAAGATGACACCAGAAATTCAAGGATGAAATCTAAATCAAGCAATTGTTTTAGTAAAAAGGCACCTTGCACAAAGCCATATTGTGTCTTCAAATCCCTTCTCAAATCCAAATGTAGTTTGCACAAAAGGGGGATACCGTTTGGTAGTCGTATCAGTTTTTCTTATAGGGCTCTCTCTTGAAAGATATTTTTTAAGGGTTTCTTTTTTGTTATCATAAGCATTGCGTCTATCTGAGTTGTTTTGACATCCCCTGTGATGATCCATTGGGCCTGATTTTGGGCTCTGTCAAGTAATTCAGTCACCGATCCAGATGCAGTAATCAATGACTCACAGCAGTAAGTCATAATAGGTAGAATAAGTAACTTATAAGTCAAATTTAAGGTTTGACTTGAACAGCCCCACCTAGAATCAACCAATCTCCAAGTTAGCTTTCTATCAAAGGTAACACCCAAATAGTCAAAGGTAACACCCAAATAGTTAAAGCTATCGGCTTCCAGAATGGCATGTCCTCGATATGATAAATTTATATATAAAGATTGATGTGTCAAAGAGAAAGTAACTGAAAGTGTTTTATCAAGATTAACCTTCATGTTATTTTTGTCTCGCTATTTCTTCAAGAGCTCGAGTGTCAGATTCAAGCCATGGATATTCACTTGTGCAGCTTGTTTCTTGGGACACTCAATATAGAGAACAAGGTCATCGGCATAAAGCAGGAATCTAATGTCAATAATCTTTCCGAGCTGGTGAACAAGATCATTTATGTAGATATTAAGGAGGGTACAACTGGATTCTGAACCTTGAGGTAATCCCGTTTTTAGAGCACTGTATTTGGAATATCTATTACCAAATTTGATATTACATAAATGCTGGCAAAGAAATCCACAAAACCAACTGAATATGTTCTTTTCAATATCAAGGAAGACAAGCTTCAGCAGAAGTCTGTCAATCCAAACAGTATCATAGACAGATTTACGATCAATGAATACCACTGAAATTATTCGCCTTTTATCCGGGCATTTTTGATAGACTGATTGAGCAGTGCTATCTGTTTATTGGCAGATCTAAATTGCCTAAATCTGGCATGTTTTGCTGCAAGGAGGCTATTGTTCTCTGAAAACCAGTTAAGTCTTTTAGTTAAAATTCTCTCCATGGTTTTCCCCATAATACTTGTAAATGGGATTGGTCTGCAGCTCTGAAAGTCCTTTGGATCTTTATCCTTTTTGTATATTGGTATAATTATGGTTCTGAGCAACTGAGAAGAAACAATTTCCGAATTCCAAATCATATTGAAGAACTTTAAAAGAGTGATTAGGACACTAATGCCCAGGCGTTGTAGGAATTCAGAATGTATGCCATCTCCACCAAGCAATTTTCTAATCTTAAGTCTAATTACAGCCTGTATGAGCTCTTCCGTGGATAGAGACGAATCGAAAATAGGATGAGAGTATGCCCGAGCACCAAAATAGGTGACAAAAGTTTTAATTTCATGTCTCAATACCTTAAAAGTTGTTTTAGTATGTTTATCCTTTTGGCAACTTTTCGAAAATTGTTAACCAAATGCATTAGCAATTTCCATATCAGAGGACATAGTTTTATTAGCATAATTTAGGAACACGCTTTTCCTCATTTTTGATACTAGAGAGGAAATTATAAAGTTTCCTTCCGTTTCTTTGACAATTAACGCCAGATATGAAGTTCTTGAACGATTTTCTCTTTTCAACAAACACTGTTTTTTTGAAGAGCGCTGATTGCTTTCTCCACACTTGAACACCGGAAGACCTGTGAGTTAACTCGGCTTTTCTTCTAAGTCTGTTACGCTTAATTTTCATATCTCTGAACTCTTCCGACCAAAAACATCTATACTTTCTCACTTTTCTCCTAGGTATACTCTTTTTTTGCACAGTATATCATTTTATCAGTAATAAATTTACAGATTCTATTTGGGTACAGAGTGAAATCAATAAGGTCTGGGAATAATTCTTGCTCCGTCATAACGATAAAGG